>VZUI01047484.1:0-73139 GCA_013401135.1 Cettia cetti
GCGGACGGTGCCGGAAGGCTGCGGGAGGCGGCCGTGGTGGCGGTGCCGGGCGGGGCGGGGGTCGCGGCGCGGGCCGGGGCAGCAGGTGAGACCCTCAGCGCGGAGCGGGGCTCGGGGGGTGCGGCGCTGCCCGGCCCGCAGCTCAGCGGGCCCCGCTGAGGGGGGGCCGCTGTTTGTCCGCAGCGGCGGCCGGGCCGCTCCTAAGTCACGGAATCGTACACTGTTAAGGGCTGGAAGAGACCCTACAGATCGTCTGGTTCCAGCCTCCCCGGCGTGGGCAGGGATACCCCCCACTAGACCACGTTGATCTTAGCCCCCTCCAGCCTGGCCTTGAATGCTGCCAGGGTTGGGGCGTCCACAACCTCCCTGGGCAGCCTGAGCCAGTGCCTCACCACCCCCACCCTCCACAATAAAGAATTTCTTCTTTGTATCTAACCTAAATTTCCCCTGCTTCAGTTTGTACCCTTTACTCCTTGTCCAGTCACTGCAGTTCCTGATGAAGTGTCCTAGCTTCCCTGTTTTCCCCCTTCCTTCCCCCTGGGAGGGCTGGGAGGCCTCCAACAACCTTCTCTTCTTCAGGCTGAACTGCCTTAACTTTCTGGCCGGCCTTCATGAGGTTCTCCAGCCCTCCTACCAACTCCATGGCCTCCTCTGCACTTGCTCCAACAAATGTCATTGTTTATGCTTGTGCTCAGTTTTTGTCGCTTCAGCATTGCATCCATGGGCTGCATCACATTATTTTATTTGTACCCCATCTTGTGTGCAAAATCAAATACAACTTTTGAAATTCTTTCTTTAGCAAGATGCTGCCAACCACATTGGTTAATTCTGGGAGCCAGGGCAATGGTGTGCTGAGCCCCAGAGATGCTGCGAGGCACACGGCCGGAGCGAAACGCTACAAGTACCTCCGGAGGCTCTTCCACTTCCGACAGATGGACTTCGAGTTTGCGCTTTGGCAGATGCTTTACCTGTTCACTTCACCACAGAGGGTTTACAGGAACTTTCACTACAGAAAACAGACAAAGGACCAGTGGGCAAGAGATGATCCTGCTTTCCTAGTGCTGCTCAGTATCTGGCTCTGTGGTGAGTGTGGGAGAACAGACAGCATAAGGAAGAGGGAGGGAAAGTTTAGGGATGTTTATTTTCCTTCTAATAACATGCACACAAAAAGGACCAATATGTATGGATGATCTTTTAATCAGAGTAGAACAGAAGAAAAATGCCTAGCCTTTTTGAAGTTGAGGTGGGAAGTAGAAATCCGAGTGGGCTTAAGTAGTACTCTGTAGTCTTGATCTCTCTGTTGCAACTCATTTTGTGTTGCATTTTAAACTGCATAGTTCACTGTAACTTTGCAGACAGTGAGAAAACTCTATGCCACACGGCAGGTTTTTTCTAAAAAATACTGAATATTTGGTTTACCTGAATATTATGGATAAAACACTGGTTTTACCATAAACACCCTGGTGACATTCTGTATATTGCAGAATTAAACTATAAAAATTGGCTAATAGAAATAACAACTGCAAATTCAGTATTGCCTCAGTTGCCTTCTATTAAATAGTGTATTGTTGTTTGTAATACAAAAACTCTTAACTGAAATAGAATTACACGTGTGGTTTGGGTTAACAAGGAGCGTTTATAAAACAAAGAATGTTCTATTGTAGCATTGTCTGAATTTTTTAAAAAATAGTTTGGGTGGACCATTACAATTAGACCCAAGTACAGATGAGTGTTCACATTATGAATAAATTGTACTATACCTTGTTTTTGGGGGAAAAAAACCTAAGCTGTTGGACTGAAAATCTTGGGGGAAAAATGAAAAGGAAACTGGAGATTTCATAACAGGATACTTAAAAAATCCCCATCAGTTTAAGATCTCATGCTTTTGTTTCCACAGCTGACTTTAATGATCTTTTCTCTGCTTTCAGTGTCTACTGTAGGATTTGGATTTGTGTTGGACATGGGGTTTTTTGAAACAATAAAACTGCTACTTTGGGTTGTATTCATCGACTGCGTAGGCGTTGGGCTCCTGATTGCCACTCTGATGTGGTAAGTAGTGATTTCTGAAGCCCAGTTCAGTTTTGCTGTTCAGACACAGAGAGTCCTCTGCTGTCTGCAAGACACTTGGTTCTTTGTTTGGGGTAAACTTACACTCAAGTGTTGACTATAAGTTTTATGCTGTTGTAGTAATTGTTCCAAAATGGTATCTTAAAAAAGAATACATCTCTTTCTTTACTATTTCCTACAACGTTAAATGGTCAGAAGGTCTGTACTATGATGAACATTCCAGCTTTTTTTCTTTCTTCTTGAGCTAGTTAATGTTCAGCAGTAATGCCAAATGAAAAAAAAAAAAAAGTGATTAAAAAAATAAAAAAACTGTTTAATCAAAATAACAAATGAAAAAGTCAAGTAGTGTAAGGCTGAGGATGATTCTGTTTAAGCAATATACACTTGGCCTGTGCTTCTTGTAGCTAGTGCCACTACAGCCACATCTGTTCTGTCTTGTGCTTGGCACATTTTTGCTTTGTTGGTAGGTGATGCCAGATGTTGGTAGGTGATGCCAGATCCTCTACTGTCCAGAGACTTGCGGAAGTAGAGAGGCAGGAGCAGGTCATTTTACAATCCAGGCCTCAGCAGCACCACAGATGTGTCCTGCAGCAGCAAGGGAACCATGAAATGTTGGGAAGCCACTGTTTCTGTGCTGCAGCAAGAGGAGGGCACCAAAGAAAGATTTATTTTTTTTTTAACAAGGAACTTAAGAAAGCAAGGGCATTTAAGAGTCCTTGGGGATGGAGCTGACATCCTAAAATGATGATGATTGGAAAATGGATAAATCCTGACAGTGGCCTCAGGAACTCCTGCTTGTAATTGCAAAATTGAGAATGAGGTACATAAAAGAAATGTAGCTGATAGATGAAAGGTCCACCTGACCTATGTGCCTGTCTGGGACAGCAACCCATAAATTGCTTGGGGAAGAGCTTATAGTAATGCTCCCTGCCATCCTCCAGCAACTTGTGCTTCAGGATGCAGTCTCCTAAGGCAGGAAGACTTCAGCATCTGCTGGTTTTCCTCTCTCTTTTAGTCAGCTCCCTGCAGGCCTTAATACCAGTCACCTGGCTTGAGTTTGGTTCAGGTCCCTTCTTCCAGTGCAGGCTCACCTTTTTTCCCAAAAGCTTCCCCCATTCCTAATGAGTCTAAACTCCTTCTTGCCTCACCTCTCCTCATCTTGCACCCAGACTCTGCCCCTTTGCAACCCCATCCTTGGCACCAAGAGTAGGTCAGAGGAAAAATCTGGTCTCTTATTTCCGAGCATACATTGACTTCTTGTTCCTCTTCTAAATGGGATAAATATTTTGATGTCAGCAGAGCTTAAACTGAAGTGAAGAGCCTTGAGGCTCATTCAGTAGCCTGTAATACCGGGCAGTGCACATTGCATTTGCACATCTCTTCAGTAATAATGGGCACGTGTTATGGACACTCTCTTGCCCTCCTCCTGTCCTTGCAGTGTGTCAGTTCTGTAGAGATGAAATAAACCATCTCTGTGTGAGGTGTGCTGATCCTGTAGGAGCACTTCACTGAAGTCATCTCCCTCTGTGTACAGAGAGAAGTGGCAGCTTGTGACTGCACTGATAAATTGTAGCTGATCTCTTCTTTATAAAGAAGTTTTGTTTCTGTATTACCCGCAGGGTATTTCAGCTGCCTGTAGCATGCATGGGATGTGATGATAGTTTTAACAAAACCATTTTAACAATAGTCTGGTCTGCATGATTCTTGCATGTTTTTATTCCCAGATAGCAGAAACTTTGTGGTGGAGACTAGAGATCACAAATGACTTACTACATCAAACCTATGTTTTGTCAGTCAGCTTTATAGATTCATATTAACAACAGTCTCAAATATCTTTTCATGTAGGTTCATTTCAAATAAGTACTTAGTGAAGCAGCAGAACAGAGATTATGACGTGGAGTGGGGCTATGCCTTTGATGTACATCTGAATGCTTTCTACCCTCTTCTAGTCATCCTGCATTTTATCCAGCTGTTCTTCATCAACTGTAAGTAGAATACTTTGAGCTCTCTGCTTCAAAATGGTGCACTATCAAAACAGCTGAGAGCAGTTATCTCTTGCAGATGTCATCATATCTGATTCTGTCATTGGGTATTTTGTTGGGAATACATTATGGCTGATTGCAATCGGCTATTACATCTACGTGACATTCCTGGGATACAGTGGTGAGTAACATCAACTTCTTTTGTAGTTGTTTTACTAAAAAGAAGAGCATGTTTTCAGGCTATTAAATTCATCTTAGCATATTATTTGTAAAGCAGAGGCTTAGCTGCATGTTGAAGTAATTCTTCCTTTGTGGTAATTGAAGTTTGATAGAAATGTACAAGTCCATGTTTTCAGCTGGGTGGACATCTTAACCAAAGAATTTATATTCTCCACCTCACCAAATTCCCTTCTTGTATTAGACCTGTAGCACCACAACTTAGTTTTCTTGTTCCTCTGTAAATTCACTTGAAGATGTTTGCATTAGATAAAAATTCTGTAATGAGTTTAAGACCATAGTTTTAGGTAAACCAGTTCCCCAAGGCATTTTAAGATAACTGTAGGGCTAGTCAGGCGGAGATGTCTGAGTAGGACAGCAGAGCTATTTTTTTATTGCTGCCTTGCCCCAAGGCTACTCTACATGAAGCACCTTTTTTAAAGAGCACTACTTTATACTTGCTTCAATATTGCTTCTGTTTCAGCATTGCCCTTTTTGAAGAACACAGCTATTCTTTTGTATCCATTTGCACTTCTCATCATGCTCTATTTGATCTCATTAGCATGTGGATGGAACTTCACCAAGATGCTTTGTTCCTTTTATAAATACAGAGTGAAATAAAACTAGGCCTTCAAGTATCTAATGTTTATTTTGTTTCTACCTTAGCCATTTTGACAGTAAAGAAAAAATTAAGAACATTTTGTAAATGGTTGTAAATTTCTCTTTATTGTAGATAATTGTGTAAAAAAGTTTGAAGTGTCCTTTTTTATTAAAATATTTACAACAGTAAACATGTTAGCAATTTTGTTCAAATACTTTTGCAGTACATTCCTAAAAACAAGTTACTTGTACATTTCTGTAGCTTAAATTTAACTGCAACAAGTCTATGTAGCATAACTCTTACTGCAGATACTTTGCACAAACTGGCATAAGCTCTACATGATGAGGGGTTTAAGTGACACCAAAAAGCAGTTTTCTTGAAGAGTAATATTGGAATACCTTGCCTTGGGACTGTGGGAAAGTACAGATCTTAGTGGTGTTGCGATGATAAAGCAACAACTGTCTCTAGATACAGATCTGTCCTCTCCTTGTATGAAAGATTGTGAGAACAGGTTTACTTCAGCAACTACTTCAAATATACATGGACAGCTCTGGCACACAGAAGAAACAGTGATGAAAGGCACAATTAACATGACCCATATCAGGTTTCCAAAGATAGCAGCAAGTTTTAAACCCAATCTCTAGCAGTCCAGTGGGTATTACTACATCCACCATTCTGAGTGGCAGGTCAATGAACATGGAAGGAAAGCACAAGTTGGTTTGGCTACAGGGGTGGGCTCATGGCAATGCCTGCAGCTGTGAAGTCCACAAGGCAGAAGTATAAACTGACCATCACAAACAATACCTTATGGAAAGTGAAGATGACAGCTTTCCAATGCAGTGTTCAGCATGAAACATGAGCACTAGGATTCAGTTTCCAAAACAACACAAGAGTAAACTGGTTACAGTAAGACAATTCCAATACTAGAATTTGATCTCTAAGGAAAAACTATAATTTATCTTAAAATACCAAATATGCTGGCAGTGCATCTTACAGTACTGTGTGTTTCAGCCACTGTTAAGGCTTGAAGAGATTCATGTTTCCCTCTCAGCAGATGCTGAGCAACGTTCTCCTTTAAACAAGGAAAGCACTGAACTGCTGATCCATGAAAGGTGAAGGATTCCAGTCAGGATGTGCTCCCTCCCTGGCTAACAGCACAAGCTCCCGTCCTGCAGGCAGCTGCAGCCTAACTGTACACCTTTTCCCTAACAGGAATCCTAGCATTGCTGATCATCCACTTCAGTTCAACAGTAAAAATACTTCGTATTTAGTGCCCTGTGGTGCGACACTATTGAAGTACTCGGGGCCTGTGTACCTTCCCTTTAGAGATAGCAACGTTTTTCCCCTTGAAAGAAGGCTTCATCATTCTCAAAATTAAGCTGCTTTAACTTCCAGCAGTTCACTGTTTACAGCAGAACTTAGCAAAACCCTTTAGAGACCACTAAGGTCAGAAAGGTGACACTCAAGGATTAATTCACCAGGTCTCCATGGGCTGTGTGTTTTACATCAAGAATCAATGCTAGCCTGAAAACACCAGGTTTTTTTAATAGCTTTCAGCCTTATGCTGGTGATTGTAAAGATGATTTGAAAACACAAGGACTTATTATCTTTCCCTTTCTAGTAGAGTTATTTGTTCTAGCTTTTTCAGAATACATCCTTCCTAGTAACAACAAATGTAAAACCTTGGGTTCATGTATTTTAGGGGAGCAAGGTGTGAGAAGAGTTCATTTTTCTTCTCCCCCATGAGACTAATACTTTCCAAGTTGGAGGCAAACTACAAGTTACTATGATACTCATCTGGAGCAAGTATTTCCAACAAAATACAGACATTACTGAAATTATATCTGGGGAAAAAACAAAAAGTTAACTGGTACACAGTTTCCAAATTTTTCCAAAGACTAATCACACCTCAGCTCATTCATGGAACTGTGTTTCACACAGGCAAAGTATAAACTGCTTTGCTCTAAACAGACTCAAGGTATTTAAAAACTGCTTCAAAACAGCTAGACAAGCAGTGATAAGACAGAAGACTCCAGTCTTTTCTTGGTCCATGAATCACATCTATCTGAATTTTTTTAAACCATCTTTAAGTACAGAAAAATAAAATTAATATATCCATAGGAATTTCTTCCATCAATGAAAACACACGGTTGAGATGCCTGCAAAAGCTCAAAGCCTTATACAGTGCTTTAGAAACACTCTAATTATCACACCCTGTTCACATTATTTATTTACAAAGTTTTCAGTAGGATGATCCACTGAATGAGCAAAGCAAGAGTATACTGACAATCTTGTGTTTCCTTGGTCCCAATCAGCTCAGAAAAGCAAATGTTCACATCAGCCAGTCTGTTTGGCATCCAGTATAAGAAATTCATTTTCCCAGATAATGAAGGTTTCTGGCTATGCCTTTGGTTTCACAAAAATTAGCTTTTCTGAAGCTTTAACAGCATCAGAAGAAGCTAACAGGAGCACAGGATAGTGCAAGGTTTTTTTTTAACACTTTCCATTATTGGATAACTCTTAAGATTCAGCGGCTTCGAGGGGATTTTTAAGGTCACAACAAAAATAACTTAAAATTGAATACATGTAGGGAAAAACCCCCTCAAAACAGGTAATATGTTTAAGATGCAGTTTAAGATCTCATATGGTAATACTGTCCCTTACAATGGAGATGTGCAGGAGACACTGGCCCACTGGTGTAGACCCAGTCACAAAGAGTACCCAAGCTAAAGGCTGATGAGCCAAACTGCCCAGGTGTTCTTATTCACCATACTTCCAGGAAGGAGACTTGCACCACTTTAGCCTGACTTCAGGATTGGAATTTAAAGGTACAAAGCCCAAAACAGCTGTCTGCAGAAATAATCTACCTGATTACACCAGGTCTGAATTTACCTGGATCTATGAACCAGAATTTGTACTCATGTGGCACATTTATCTAGAGAGCCTGTAAGTTCAGGAACATTGAAAGTGTTGAAGCAGCCCAGAGTATTTTCAACTCCTGCTACTATGATGTAATAAAAATGCATCAATCTTTAGAAAACAACCCACATTTTACCACACACTAGTTTAATTTGTTGTCTTGGATAAATTTCTTCTCAACATTTTTGAAAACTAAATATACTACTAACCAGTCTTACAATCAATGTGGTATGGGTTCTATGTATTTAAATATATTAGCAGTGCTTCATCTTAACTACTGTGCAATGTCAGGAACAGTGATGCTTTGAGAATAATGGTACCAGTAAACTTCTGGACTCGGGGAAAACAGAAAAGGTCATTGTCAGCAAAACTAATTATATTAAGAAACTGTAATAGCTAATGGCTTTCTGCAGTCTGGATTGTAATAAATAACCCTAGTTTAAATAACTTTTATCATTCATTCACAGACACAGCTGAGAAGAAAACCTAAATACTTTCTCAGACCTTTGCTAGCTGCTGTGTGATAAAAAGCCGTTCCATGTTGGTAATTTGATGGCAGGGCATTGTACAGGAAACAAATGGGGCTGTAGCACCGCAATAAGCTAGAGACACACGGGATTCAGAGCCTAGTCACCCACATGCCTAAATCCAAGAATAATCCTAATTTATGTTACCAGTGCTTAGCTTATGGTCTCAGTGTCTATGGGCAACACAAGCTTTCCAAGTAACATTTTATTTACACCACCTGATGCAATCAGAAGATGTAAACAAGGTCCGCTTGGTAACTTATTGATTTTACACCAGTCAGTCTAAATAGAAGGTCTTACCTCTGTGTACAAATCTTGTCTTCCCTGTGTCCCCAGACAACATAGCTAAACCAAAACGACAACAGTCTGTGGAAGTAAAGTTCTTCAACTTGAATATTGCTGAACTGTCAAAGCTATGGCACAATTCTCCAACAAGGCAGAAGAGAATACAGGTTGACACTATAACCCAATGGTGAGGGTGTGATGGAGAGGCAGGTTTAGGCTCCTGCTCCTTATAAACATATCATGAAAGAGAGGCCAAATCCATCAGCCAAACTTGAACAGGGAAATACAAATTCAAGACCCCTGCTCTACATCAGGGAACCTGCAACAGGTTTTGTGCATCTGTGCCCTAATCAAAAAGACAATAAAGGTAATTTCCAACTTAAGTGATTCTAGGATTCTGTGTTGGGGGTAGCAGAGTGTGGTTTTTTCTACAGGGAAAGCTGGCCAGCTTCTGAGATGTCATTTCCAGGAGTCTGGTCCACAGCACAACTGAGAATACCCAAGCCAGCATGGATGCCTCCCTTCAATGTCTCTCAGGCACTTCATTCCTATTAAAGGGAGGAATTCCTGCCTCTCTTTCTCCTGGCCATTTCTAAGTGAATTTTTCCCATGCCTGAGTCCTTACACAAAAGCAGCAAAGCAGGACTCTTAGAAAAGCAGTAGCATTAGTACTGCAACAGTTCCACCCTGTAAACCAGACCACATTCTGTTCCTGACCAAATTTCTGGTAAATTTAAGATCACTGTTGTTTCCCTTGAAACGAAAAGGCAGGGTACTAACTTGAGGCCAAATTCAGTTCCTACTATAAAGTTAGTGCGAGTTAGCACACTGATCCATAAAGGAGTCAAACGAAGACCTTGTTCTTAAACAAAGGAAGAAAATAAACTGTAACTGCTCACTGATGTATCCAAAATAAACACTGCAATAACAGAACTTTTTAAAAGGGGACCTCTGTAGATCAAATGTATCTACTGTTCGTTCTTTTGATAAAAGGTAACCTCTTATCACTCCAAAGCAAAGCTGGAGAATGATTTTCTTCAGTACAGAAAATGAATTTGTTCAGCCTAGGAAATGTTTACAAATATTTTTAGAAAGAACTGGTTTGGAGTAAAAAAAAATTCTTCTAAAATGCAATGGATTCAATCTAAAATCGCTGTAGATTTAGTACGTAATATGAAACAAGACATTTCAACATGCTTTTTTATGTGGCTACAAACTGTACATAGTGGAATTTCATAGCCCCAAAGAATAATGCTCTTCAGAACTCTGTTTATGCCTCTGAACATCATTCAGATTCTGTGTATAAAACTACATAATTTAGAAACTTAATCTTGTTTTTTTAAACATGGCAGTATATTTGAAATATGGTATTAATTTATGTTTGCATCTCCAAAGAAAAATGTAGAAAGATAACTTAAACTAGAGAATTCATAAAAAAACTATATCAATTTAAAATTTTACTGCATAAAAATATGTACTTTTCAAATTATTTTAATAAATTAAATATCCCTAGCATTTTTAATATATATCCCTGACAGTCTATAAAAGAGGGTTCTTGTTATAGAAAATAAATGGAACTCCGAAAGTACCCCCTTCATAAAACTTATTTAACAATAATTATATTTCTTTTTCTTCAAGGAATGTAACAATATGTACAACTCTGTATTACTATACTATCAAAATAGTACAGGTTAAGCGTAGCAGGGTTCTGCAACCATAAGATGGTAAAGTCACATTACAGTGGAGGACAACTTGGGCCTCGGACAAACGTTATCAGTGTGGAGCATCAGTTTCTGGATGGATCAGATAAGAAGGGGTAAATACAATCTTCTCATCTACAGTAGATTTCACAAGAGGTAGAGTTCAAGTGAAAAAGAATGACATTTGGAATAAGGTGCATGCTCAGTATTTTCAACTTGTGACTTGCTAAAGATGTCGGACTTTATAGGAAGAATTTTCAATGATTCTTTCTTTTTCCTCTAAAGCAGACTTCTATGATCAGTTTGTAATCTTTTTAATATGAATCTGAAATAGAGAATCAGAAAAAAATAAGTCATGGTTTAGTGTATAACATTTCTCAGTAATAAGAGGTAACTACTTATAGTGTTAGCCAAAAGTCTGAGGTTCAAAATAAAATGAGGAAATCTCCCATCTCACTGCTTATGCTTGTCAATGTTCTACCACCTCTTACCTCATTCAGAATTGCCCAAACAGCTGAATTTTGTATCACTGAAAGCCGGAATGATGAAATAGGATTTAGGCTGGGGTCAACTGTTCCTTCAGCTACACCGTTTTCAAACTTCCCTGCAAAAGTACATACACAATTAAGTCCTGTTCAACAAACTGAGATACCAAATCTAGAAAATATATCTGCAGTATCACAATTCACAGCATCACTGTGACAGAATCACAGTGAAACAGCATCGTTCCCAAAATAAAAGGCAGTGAGTGATTTTGACACCAGATCCAGTTTTGCAGCAGGAAACAATATGGGGCACAATATCATCAGCACACACCAATCTGAACAGGATTACACATAAGAATAAAAGCTTTGAAACTGTCTAAAGGCATTAACACCTCGAAGTCAGTCAAGATTTTGGCACAGGTATTCATTTAATATCACAAAACTAATATGATGCCTTTGGCTTATGTGTTTTCAAATAGGATTAAGGACAAGAGATATCATTCATGCATAACATATTCTGATTTAAAGTATCTTCAATTATATTAGGATGAGTAAGAATTCAATTTAAAAGCCCAGTTAGACTTTACAGTTAAACCATATTGACAACTGTAATTTCTTATGACAAAAAAGGTGCTTCCATTACAACAGAATTGCCCAAACTGTGGTCAGCAACTAACTAAAATCCATGTGTAAAATTTCTCTTCCTCGACAACACATATCCAGGAACCTTCCCCAACAGCTACTTGGCTGTTGAAATGCAAATCTCATCCTGTGAGGAGACAGCTGATTGTCTGTAGGGTAGGTTCAAATCCAGGACAAGCTCAAAACTCACATCAAAGCACTTGTGCAGTCACAGGACAGAGGAGGTTATCTTACAAAACCTGGAAATGCCTCTATTGTAATCTCGGTGATCAATCCTGGCAGAAAAGTTGGATGTAGCTAAACTACAACTAAGGGTCACAAGAGATCTCTGTTTAGTACATGAGTCTCTGAAAAGAATTAGTGGACACAATATTAAGTAAAGCATACAGGGTCATGTGTCCAAAAATGCATGATAGAAACTCAGATTTAAGTTTGTTTTGGTTTTAATAAAGATGTCTTTAAGAGTTGCAATAGTAAGAATACACTTTTTTTTTCTACCTGTTACATACCTATCCTGAAGTAACCATCCTCTAAGCGTTTGTCTTTGGTTTCTTTGCTTAATACCAGTTCTTCACTCTAGAACAACAAATCATAAATAATTTATTTTGACATACGACTTTGCCAGACAAAGACAAATGTGTGTCCACTCTTCTTATATATTCACCATCCATTTTTCCAAATAATTAAGAACAAGCCTGAAATATAGTTATTTATAGCCTTAGACAAGCCAACACACACACACACACACACACACACACACACACACACACATATAAAAAAAAAAAAAAGGAAAAAAAAAAAAGAGCAGCAGTGTTCCAGAAACGAACAATACTTGGCTTCAAAGGAGAAAAATCAAGTACTCCAAGTGCCCCATGAAACTCGCATGGTAATTGCCAGATGAACAGAATACTTAGCACATACTGGCATACACAGTAGGAGACAAGCAAAAGAAGGACCTGCCTTCTTTTTCTGTGGCTTAACAAGAGCTTTCTCTCTTGGACAAATGAAAACTTACAGGTTACTTTTTGGTATAAGACTTTAGGTGAGATGGAAAGCCATCAGACCAGTGAGGGAAGCACCGCAATTATCAGTACCTCGCTATATGGATGGGGATCAGTAAGGTTTTTTTAAATAAGCACAAAAAAAAAAAAAAAAAAAAAATCCACAGCTTGAAAATTACAACCATGGCCCAATACTGAAATACCCACTCTAAGAATTTCCCAGGAATTAATTAAAAATGCTTGGCAAAATGGATATTAAATTGATCAGTTGTTTGGGGTTTTTTTAATAATTCCTATTTTCAACTAAGGCTGCTGAAAAACTGGTGAGAATGCTTTTCGTTATTTATTTTGGGAGCAGGTGTTTTGGTTTTTCTTCTTGTTGTTGTTTGGGTTTGCCTGTTTGGGGCAAGTTTTTGTTATAGGTGGTCTTGAGGGTTTTTTAAGTATGCTGCTTGAATCCCAGACAAATCCAGTCTGGGGGTACTCTGGTTTCTAAGGCTTCTTTTTTGTGTTTCTGATTTCAACTTAAGGAAGATCAGGGTTTAAATACTTGAATAAGTTTCTAGTTCTTCTGAAGTCCAGGGTGGAGAAACAGGGCCCTCAGGAGCTGCTGTCCAGTGGCTTAGGAACAAGCCAGATGCAGAATTTCCTGTTTTCTGCAAATTGCATCAATAGCAATAGAACTTCTGTAGCATTACTTCCTTAAGGGATGCTCCAGTGAGGGACATTCCACAGCTGAATAAAGCCAAAAAAGAGATGCCTGATGCACATTTTTGCTCATTATCTTGTGCATTCTTGTATCTTGGGCTTAGATGTACTGAGGGCTGCTGCTGGTTTTGTGGTTGAATGTATTTCCACAGGTCTTGAGAAACAAACACCTCAGATCTTATGACATAATATACAATATGTCCTGTTGTATAATTAAAATCAAATGAACAATTTTCTTTTTAAGGATGAGAATAGTAAGAATTTCCTGGTTTTGCCTGCTCTAAGGAAGGCAGACAGGAAAAATGGAGATCTGAACTCCTCCACGATTACTTACTTCAAAAAAATAGATAAAAAGAAAGTTTAAAAAAAGATTCAACATATGGCAATTTCAGCATAGATTTCAAGATTCCTACGTCAGGTATATGGGGAAAGACAGCAATACTCTGCCATTTTAATACTAAATAAAATAAACTTGTCTGAACGAATATCTTAATCCTCTCAGTCTTTTGTGATATAAATAGTTAGCCGTAGTATCTAGTTGAAGAAAAAGAACCCATATCATCTGACTTCAAACAAGAATGTACTTTAGATAGTGTAGTACTCTCATGTAGTAAAACTCGCTGATTTATGGGGGGAAAAAAATCAGAAATCAGGAGAAAGGTACACATTCTGTTTAAGAATCTATATATTTCAGTATCTAGTGGGTGTGGATGTGTGTCAATCCCTGGACTAAGACTTTTTTACTGAGTCAAAAGCAGATTGACTTAGGTTTCCCATTTCCCAAAATACACAGGAGAGGGAAGATGGTTTATTTTTTTGTTTTAAATAGTAGCAATGAACTGGAAGAAATTTTCACCTCGAAATTACCCACAGCACTTGTAGCAGATTGCACCCTGAATGAACATCTGAATAGTTACAATAATCTTCTATGAAGATATCCAATTAAAAGAAGGAAAAGTATGAGAACATCAGAACATCAAATTCATACAGTTAAAAGAAGCATTTACGTCTCCACACCCTGTTAAAAAAGTCAATAAAGAGACTTTGCTTTTATCCTGTAATGGAGAAGACACAAATCAAAAAAAATTCATACCTGAAAAGGCAAAACTTCTACAGTCGTGTTTAGAAGTATGTCTCCTGGATGTTCTGGATTGCCACTGTGAAACAAGTACCTATAAATGAAAAGGAGAACACAAGACAGTCTACATACATCAGTCAGAATCAGCTGTGTTACTGTCTTACATGTTAATTGTCACACATGGATGGTACCAAGGATAAACATCATTTCTATACTGGGCCTACCTCAGCTGGGGCTAAGATGGTTTCACATATTACTGTAATTGTAAGTGGTCAAGTTTTTCACTTGCTACAGAGTAGCTGGGCAATATTTTACAGAGGAAAGGAGTTTGCATCATCTGCTCTTCCCAGATTACATTACACAAAGCTGTAGTCATTATTGCCTGGGACACACTGGCCTATCACCTCCAGAAGCAGGAGCCTTGCCTTTCTTCAGCCTCTCCCCAGCACATGTCACCCTCTCCCTGTGCCCACAGGATGAACTCTGCAGATCCATTCTGAAGCAGTTCTGGGAACTTAGCCAAGTCAATATTTTGCCAGGTAAGTGTGCCCCAAGTCCATCTTTCCACCATGGTTCACTGCAAAATCTCATTGATGATTGTGCCAGGAATTCCCAACCCACATCCACACCCTTCATGTTACCTGAATTCAAACCTCTATTCCAAGGACAGATTTAAGAAAAAAAAAAATCCCTCAAAAAACCCCACCAAACCATAAAAAGCCTGTTTTTGACATATATACACACATAAAAAGGACTTTCTTAAACCTGTACAAAGTCCCCATTACTCTCACTCAGTTGTGCAAATAATTTTTTTTAATTGGACAAAGTAAATATTTTTGAAACCTTATCTAAACCATACCTATCAGTATCAATCACTGAAGTGTTCAAATTCTAGTTGCCTACTCTGAACAGCTTTTGCAGTACTGCACACGTGTAGATTAAGTTACAAAAGAGACAGTTTAATTCCTCTTTCTTTATATATAACAGGAACTTCATGTTATTCTGAATATGTATTATGTAAACAGTAATAATATTTTTTTACCACTAGGTGGAATCAATGCTTGAAAATTGTTCACTACTTGCCATTTTTTTCTAGTGGACCAGAGTTAATTCAGATTGCTGTCATAAACTAATTAGATCCTACACCTACTCAGATGCCACTTTTAGGAAGACTATTTTACTTTTATTATGTTTAAAAAAATATGGAAAAATCTATCAACACATTTCAAACTTTTCTTCAATTGGAGCTTAGATGGTACTTACTCCTAATTTGTCTTTGACATTAAATATGTCACCAGCTAGAGACAAAATTAGTTCAGAAATAATATCTTGATTAAAATTAAAACATTAGCTTGATTTGCAATTTATTAAGATGCAGTTAGAAATGTAAATTCCAGCTTGTCTTTATCCAATGTATCTGAAGCCAGGTTGAATACCTGCCATTAAACCATACTCAATAGCTACAAGACAAGTAGAAGGAAATAGTGCTCTGACCCTGACTCAGAAATGTCTGTGACCCCAAATAGAAGTATTTTAAGAAAATGCAACACATGTAGAACATTTCTTTTATCAAGGCTCAGAAAAGGAGCAACACCTCATATTGTGATACAAGAAAGCCACACTGATTTCTATTGCACTGGTTTCAGCAGAACTGCACAACTGTACTGGAAAACAGAACTGGACTAAATAAACCTCACTAATGTGTTTCAAGAAAAATAATTTCCTCACTGTACTTTAAAGGTTAGTCAATTCCAAAGTATACAAGCTACCTAAAATATACACAGTTCTTCCAAAACAAAGCTTGTGACTTATTCTAGACATTAATGATATCCAAAACACCCCAACAAATTATTTTTTCTAGGAAGATGCCTTCATTGTACATTTCAATAGTAAGCAAAACAAAACTCTCAGGAAAGCTGACCAAAAAATTAAAAGTACACCCTGCTGTCTTTGATCTAACAGATGTAACTAGCCATTCTTTAGTCTATCAGATATCCTAAGCAGTACTGGCCATTTTTTCTCTTGAAAACACTGAAAACTCTAAGGAGACTTAATTTAAAATGGAAGTAATCAAACACTCGCTGTCTAAGGTATTCCTGTCAAATGCTCCACCCAAACCACAGACATGCTGCTTTTCCTTAGCACTTAGTTCTGAGAAGACACACCTAAAAATCCACAAAGAAACTCCCTGTGATCTGCCATCAGTGTGCTCTCAATGAACAGTAATTGGCTTTGGTGTTTTGGATGTTTTTTTTGGGGAAGCAGTAGCAGTGAGGGCTTTGTTTATCCATGAGGGGTTGTCATTTATTTATTTGGGTTTGTTGGCTTGTTTTTAAAAACAACCCTACAAGCACACAACCACAGCCAACCATTTCTCCTACCATGCTATCAGCTTTGAGACTGAGATGCAGCTTCCTCCCCTCAGCAGTTGTCACTCCATTAGAGCAATGCACTCCCGAGCTGGCACAGGGCCAGAGCAATTTACAGCAGTAATTAATCACACCCGATTTCCATGTAATCAAGCCTGCTATTTTAGTATATTTTCTATAACTATCTGTTAATCCATATGCACACACAAATGTAACACATGCACATGTCACATTTTAAATTATGTTTAGAAAGGAAGGGATATTTTTATATCTGAGCCTTGCTTCAACACTTGACAGATAACACCTACTTAGACATTAAAAGTTACACAGATTGAAAACAGAAGCTCAAATACACATACACAGTCAATCTGTATCTATGATAAATACTTTGTTTAGAACTAAAATTTACCAATTAGAACATTTTATTTAAAATAAAATTTATGAACAAACATATTCTACAGCTCCTAAAATAAGTGTCATTAGCTATTCTTTTGTAAAACTTGCTTTTCTGACAGGAACTTTTCCAATGGAGATTCTTTGGAAATGGGTTAAGAGTAAAACTCATATTTCAAAACAAGGGTCAGTTAAACCTCCCAATCAAATATCCTTGAAATGGCTTTTAAGAAATCGGTCTTTACCTCCCCAAACCTTTTGGGTTTGCACTCCTTATATGCCAAGATCTTTTTTACAAATTTGCTGTTATGCTAGATATTTAATTGGATGAGAGAGTATTATTGGTTTCTCCCTCCCAGGTGGAGAGAAAACTCTTATATCCCCTAACTAATGAACTGATTTATGCATCTGATATTTCTTAAGTAAAACATTTCTAGAAACCACAGTGACATTTGCAGGACATTTAGGGTCCTCATTAAACCACTAATGCAGAGTAATCCAGTTGATAGCCAGAGGATTACGAGGTTGCTTCCTTTTATTTAATTCCTGCACCAGTAGTAAGATATCTAGCCCAGTCCTTTTTTCTTTCAAGGGAAACACTGGTTTATAACTGGACTCAATGACCTTAAATATCTTTTCCAACCTAAATGATTCTATGAGTATGGTTTTCAGGCTATGATAGGTATTTCTCAATACAGACACTGAAGGACCTGGGATTAGCTTTGCTTTCAATTGCTAGATTATTTTGACACCTGTTGTGGGATTTACACGACAGTCCACATAAACAGTAAAAACATGCACTTTTTTTCCTAATCACTTAACATTTTTCTTAGGGTAGAATCACTAAGATTTCCTTGTCTACCAGCTGCTTAAACCTAACACCTTCTGGAACCATTCCTTCAAATAAAAATTCTGAAAGCAATAGATCTCTAAATATAGTAATCCCAACCAAACACAAATTCACCAAAATTTAAAAAACCCAAGCCCTACTATGGAATATTACTTCACTACTTTCTTAATTACAAAATACAAAAATGAAGACAATTGAACATTTTTGATCAAAGGCATCAGAGAAAAGTAACTCTAACTTACAATTCTTAAGTATAGTACTAATGTATCTGAATCTAAGAGAACCTTTTCTGTTGGCAGTGTCTTTTTAAAGAGTCACAGGTCAAAGATAATAACCAGCTACTCTAGATACTCAAACCTCCCCTCTACCAGAATTAATCAAATGTCTGAACTCACATACATTCTGCTTATGACCTCAATGTGGTATGAGAGTAAGAGGAGGCTAGGTGTTAATATTTCATGTAGCATTAAAAAATACACAAAATTTCAAGAGCACTGAAGGTTTAAAAACAAACACACAAACAGAAAAAGACCCCCACCAATCACCAAACTAAATGGAGCAAAGTCAAAGCTGCAAAGAAAACTTCTGTTTTCATACTCAGTGACTTCAGTATTTACCCAGGCTGAGGGGTTGAGTTGTTGCCATTTTACATGTTGCATACACATATAAAATCAAGACAAATAGAGAGGAATAACCCCCCAGCCAATAAGCTGAAACAAATATTTATACACATCCTAACACACAAAGAAAGGGGAAGGCAGAAGTGTGATTATTATTTTTACACTGACAAAAGATACCATTAGTCTGCCAAGGCAGTTAACTCTTAGGGTACTCCAGAAGCCCACACTTCAGGTTCAGAACCCCTCCAATAGTGAACACCCAGAAAGATTCTCACCTTTTGTGACATGCCCCAGAGGATGGATAAATTAATATTACTAATCTGAAGTGCTGACTTTAATATTCTTTTAATAGCTAATTTTTTTATCACCTGTTCTTTCAAACTAAAAAACCAAAATAACTATGCAGGCCTCTACCCACCTCCTATCTTACTTATAAAGGTATGTATCTCTCTTCTTTCTCTCACATCCAAGATTATTTAGGCCCCCAAATTTGATTTCTTTTAGGTGTTAAAAAATCTTTTATATTTTATTAAAATAAAGTGCCAATTATTTTTTCAGCTATAGAAAGCATTCTAATTACATGTTCTAATTAAAATAGAACTGAATACACAACAATTTTATTAGTAAATTATGGTAGTTTTATAAAAGGAAACAGTATACAAAAATACTTTAAACAGCACAATTCACATCCACTGTCAATATATCTGGGTTTTGTCTTGAAGGAAACAAGTTATCTCACATGATACTATTCCTGATTCTAAGAATATAAGAATGCAGGCCTTTGTGCTCTGCAAACATCAGGAATCAAAATCCTTTTCTTCATATATCCTCCTTACGTCTCTTTTTAGCAATCTGATGTATTTTAGTATATCCCATTTTCAGAAAAGAAAAATAGGTAGGAAGGCAGAGAGGAAATGTTTCCTTCCACATTTGAACAAATTATCCATAGCAACATGCAGCCTTAGAGTTTTTAATTCTGCACAACATGAATTTCTGTAAAAGCAATATTCAGTCAGCAATTTTTTGGCTCTCTACAGATGCCATCATCCACTGCAAGAGTCATTATTCATCAATTCTTTCCAGCATTTTTGATCACTGGATGCAAATGTGGTAAAAAGAAAACTAATCGACCTCCTTTGTGTGACTTTCCCAGAATCCTAATTAGGAAGTGTTAGTCTACTGTCACTAGAAATCAGTATTTACCATGTACTATTTCCTCAATGCAAAACACAAATAGAAGATGAATAATTTCTTTTCCTTCTCTCAAGCTCAATTTATTCTCCTATGCCTCTTACTAAGTCATTTGAAAAAATTGCTTATACTTCCAAAAAAAGTGTAATTCCTCCAGTCTCTATATAAATATATATATATATATATATGCATCTACCAAGTACTCACAATAGGTAAGCAATGTAGTGGAAGCTTTTACTACATATATATTATATATATATTGTTATATATATAACATCTTATTATAATTCCAAATTTGGAAAAAACTCCCAACAAAGAAGGAAATTTTTTGTTTTGTGTTGTTAGGCCTCCCCAAACAACACAAAACAAAAAATACCCCCACCCTATTACCTTCTATGCAAAGTTCCTGGTAAGATTTCACTTCCTCTGAGCCCATCTAAGTGTCTTTATCTAAACTGGGCTGCATGGTTGAGAGCTGCAAGGGTTGAATTCCCCATTTTCACAGAAGTGTCGATCCAGTGCACTCCAGTGCAGGAGTGAACTTTCTCATCTGTGTCAATGGACCACAAAGCACTTGACTAAAGAAGTGATGGAAGGATTTTAGGGAGTGCTGAGTCTGTTTTAACCGTGACATACCTAAGAAATTAATTCTCTCACACCACTTCAAAACTCAATCCGAAACTTTTAGTCAGATTACCTGTACCACTTCCTAACCCTCTTCACTTGTGCAGTATGTGTAGAAGGTATTTAGCTGTGTAAGAAAATCTCATTCTCTGGTCTACTCTTCTACTGTTTCCCAGACAGGACTATGACATCCACTCTCTAAAGCTGCACTGTCTTTCTGGAGTGGGCTCACATCAACTGTAATAAAAAAGTCTGACATTAATTTTAAATTTTACATTTTGGAGGTGGTCTAGGGGTTTTTTTCTATTTCATGGATAGGGGTTTTTTGTTTGCATTTTTTGCTGGGTGGTGATTGATTGTTCTTTTACAAGGTTATTTCTGCTGAATTTTTAATCCAGTGAGATGTAGAAAGGCTTTGCTGGGGTTTTGAGTTTAGTATGTGTGCATGTATACATGTGGGTGTATGCACATAAACATTTTTTACTGCCCAGCTTGGCTGGGGAAGCACAGATAACTCCCTGCAGTTTTCTTAGACACGGGCATTTGCCACCATTTGAGATTGCACTTGGGTATGTGACCTCATCACAGGCTGGAAAGATGCAATGATGACACCTCAGAGACTCCAGTCCTTCTGGAAATCACGTGAAGTATTTCAGAGTATCTCAAGTGGCATTAGACATCTAACATTTTGGCAGCAGCATTAAGCCTCCAAGATTTCTGACTAAGAACTATAAATCCAGGAACACTGCCAAGTACACAAATCTTGGATATTAGTACCATTAAGGAAGAAGCAGCATGTCCTTGGCTTAGACAGCTCTTTCTTCTGTCTCTGATCCATACTTGGAGGTTTTTTTCCCTTTTCATATGAAGACCTTGCCTCATTGTTATGGGCAGAATTCCATGCCCGGAGCAAACCGCATCAGTGCTGGGAGCCTGCCTGCCAAATCCCTGCTGTCAGTGCATCCATTTGAGGATGTTCCACTCATTAGTACAGAAGCTTATGCAAACAGAGAAACCAAAGTCCTCAAATACTCTTTTACGGACACTAGTGTTATCCCACCTGAAATACACTGACAAACACCAAAACATTTAAAATAATACCCTCAGTGATTTTCAAATATTTCCTATCAGTTAACATGACCTTTACAAGCTTCACAAAATGGTGCTGCACTTTAATAACATTCATCTATAGAATCAGAATTAAAGATTATTTGTAAGTTATACACTCTACGTGTATGCACTTACATAGTTCTTGAGCTAAAACTGCCCATAAAAGGTTTAATGTATTGGGCTGATGGGGAGGTTCTACACTGAACAGTGATTATGAACAAAGAACAACTTATACACCAGGCAAGTCATTGCTGTACTCATCTAAAACCAAAACAATTTTGCAGGTCCCTAGGTTTTGAGTGGTTGTTACTGCAAAAGCGAATGAGGAAGAAGTTCCATTTCCAGTTTTGGAAAGCTGTTAGGAAGTTTTTTTCTGTTGTATTGCATATGATCTTGTATCTCTCTAGCCACAGGAGGACTTGCATCCACAGGATGGATAATTAATTACATTTTGGATACATACAGGTGTGACTGCTATGATACTTTTTTGGTAACTTTTTTGTACTAAAAAAAAAATCTTTTTTTTTTATATTTCACTGCTCAAGAACCTGTTTTAAAAGCTGCCTTTATTTTCCTTTACAAAATATCATGCACCCATCTGTCACTTTTTATGCAGGTATTTTTCAGCATTGTCACAATAATTTCAAAGCAGACAAAATAATGTGTATGTTTAGTTACCAGGAGTCCAACAAGATATTATTCACACTCAAAACATTGATTTTTCTGGCTTAAATAGTCAAATATATATTGTCTTTCATGGCAATTAATTCTGTGTTGTGAGAAGATGCCACGGGAAATATAAGTGATGCTAACATTATGGGTTCCCTGCAATTCCAATGTCCAGAATACAAAAAATTAGATGAACAGTCTCAAATACTGCACATCCAGTATCTATGCCAATATCAGAGCACAAGCTGGTAAATGTAATCTACAAGGTGGTTTGCCAAAGTATTAGGATTCCACTTAAAAACTGAAATTTCAGTCAGCCAGTTGTGGCTTATAAAATCACTTTATTAATCACCACATTAGGATGACTACTCAGTAACTTAAAAGGAGAGGCCAACCAGCTACAGGGCAACTATAGAGTTCAAAGCAGTGATGGGGGGAAAGGGAAGGAAAAAACCCAACACTCCAAGCAAAACCACATTTCCCCTCCCCTAAAAGAAGTAAACTGCTAGTCCTTTTGAAAATATTCAAAGTAACACTACGAAGCAGTATTGCAGAAGAGTCTGGAGAACAAGTCCCATGAGGTGCAGCTGAAGGGGCTGGGGGTGTTTAGCCTGGAGAAAAGGAGGCTCAAACTCTCTCCAAACACCTGAAAGGAGGTTGGAGCCAGGTGAGGGTCAGTCTCTTCTACCATGTCTCAGTGGAAAGGACAAGAGGAAATGGCAACCGAGGAGGCTCAGATTAGATACTGGAAATATTTTCTTCACCAAAAGAGTAGTGAGGCATAATGTCCATGGTGATGAAATCACCATCTCTAGAAGTTTCCAAGAGGCAACTGTATGTGGCACTTATGGATAAGGGTGCTGGGTTGATGGTTCGACTAGATGACCTTGAAGGTCTCTTCTAACCTTGATGATTCTGTGAAGCAGTTACATACAAGAAACAATGAGCCTCATATTTTAAAAATATAAAGCAAATTATTATACATGTACCAATGAGTTTTGGTTTCCAGTGCTTCTTTTTTTTCCACAGCATAAAATACACACTTGTTTTTTCCTGCAGTTTTTTCCTTTTAAAGTAAAGGTCGGCATTTGAAATCCATTTATACTGAAGCAAACCTGAAGTCCTTTTTAAAAATATGCATTCTAAATTGCTATTGCAGAACAGCCATAAGCTATGCACTTTCAAGGGCTTTCTTAAAGTAATTAGTGCCTATGCTCTTTGAAAACAACATCTGATTTGTGTCAATCACACCTATAGGGAGGACTCTGAAACTTAGTCAAAAAGGAAATGGTTGTGATGATGATGGACAGCAGCATCACTTCAATGCTACAATGGAATGTCTTTCTCAGAGATGTTTTGACTGGTTCATAAAGAAACTCTTAAATATAACAGTCAATTTTAATAAGGAAATCTGTGCTTGGAACAGCAGTGTACATACCAAAACAGCAAAGTAGATTTCATTTATTATGTGAAAACCTGAAGGAACAAAAATTCAATATTTTTTATCTTTACAATGTAAGCTATTTTGAGCATTTAGAGAACAGTTCATCCCTTTATTTTAAAAAAATACCAAACCCAACCGACCAAAACTAAACATACCTTCAGCACTGTTACGCAATTTGTTTTTAAGAGGAACATCCTTCAATCTACTTTCCTTCTCAAGGATTTTCTACTGAAATAAATGTATATATTTTCTTATTGCAGAGGATGAGACCCTAGATTACTATTAAGGGATTTAGTGTTTTGGCTGGAAAACTTTTGCTTGGAAAGAACCTAGAAAGCTTCAGTAGAAGAGCTGTCACTAAAGTAAGCATTAGAATGTTTCAATTTACACATCCCTGTTCTCCAGGTGTGGTTTAGAACAAGCACCATCTATTTTACAGTTCAATATTCAGCAGGAATCTGCCAGACAGGTCTTGCATAAAATAGGCACAAATGTTACTTTCTGCTCAGTGAAGTGAGCTCAGTTCTCACTTTAAGTTAAGAGATCCTTGACAGTGTTGTGCCTGACAATATTCTCAGATCTCAAAAATTAAATATTTAAAGAGTTAATGAAAGCTAATTACTGAACTGCAGAAAACTCAAACTCAGCTCAGTAAAACATTTGGTGGGGAAAAATAAACGACAGGAACAAGTCAGTGCTCTGTCACAGTGTAACAGATGTGCTATTTATTCAGTCAGAGCTGTGGTCAGTATTTCCATTAAAAAAATTCATCACAAATTTATTATGGGAGTTACTAAGCAGTTACCTCAAACTGACTTGGCAGACAAAATTTCCTTTAAATTCAAAGAGCTCTTCTAATACTTTGAGAAAAAGAGAAAAAGCCTGTTGCCTCTTTTCACAGACACAAGATCACTATCAAAAGTGTGTTTTCTACTCTTAATTCCCACCATCAGTTCCATATCCCCACCAGGAAGGTCTTTCTAATGCTTGGTCCATTTTCCCTTTTCTGGGTTTCAATCTGCCAGTCATAGTTTTATTTTTGACTGCCTCAGTAAGCATCCTTGAAATATCAGGAAGCTCCACTGCTCTACTAGACCTGCACTTACCAAACTCTGCAGCTGCTGCTCAAGTTACACAGACAAACAAAAACAGGTCCCCAATAATTTGAAATTACAACATCTGTAAATCTAATTAGTCACTGACTTCAGAAAGGTAAAATACTGTACTTTTAAGGACACTGTAGGCAATAGGAGCTAAAAGTCATAATAAAGTCATAATAAACTTTGAAATGGCTTACAATGATAATTGAACAGGTAGCATCATCCAAACTTACGGACTTCCTTTGAGGAAGAATGTAAGATGTTTCCTTTCTTTCCTTTCTTTTAAAACTAAAATGCATTTCTTCAATAAACAAAAATAACAAAACAAACAAGGAAAAGCCAAAAACAACCCCCAAATCAAACAACAAAAGAAAAAAACCAAACCAACCAACAAAACCCCCTCAAACAAACCAAACAAAAAATCCCAACAATCCCAACAAAACCAAAAAAACCTCCACAAAAAACACACAACCACAAAACCCCCCCAGAACAACAAAGAAAACCAAACAAAAAAACCCCTGAAAAAAAAATCCTCCCCAAATAAATTCCAAAACAAACAAACAAAAGAAACCCCAAAACAATACAAGACCCTTAAAAACCCCACTTCTTTCTCCCAAAAAACCAAAACATATAATCCTCTACAGCTAAGACTATTCTTAACACAGCAGGTGGACATAACTACCTTAGGCCTGGCTCCAGTTTTCCAGGGCACAACAATGAACCTTATTTTCCCATCTTTTACAAAGATAATTAGTACTTTCTCATTCCCCTAGTTCCCTCCAGCATTAAGGCAACAGGTACAAAAAATGTACTTTTTCAAGTGTTGGCACAGAAAAAATATTTTGCCTTTAATCCAAGGCAGTATGGCAGTTATGTTCCTCCACACAGGCACCTTGGAAAGCTAACCAGGGAAGCCTTTTAAAGCATAGCAATCAACTGAGAGAGTACCTTGACATCTCAAACAACAACCTTGAGTTTCACAGGTCAGACTTGTTTGGAACAACATAGTCACAAAGGAACTACTGATCTTCACTGTTGTGCTTAGCCAAGACGAAGACTTAGCCTTTGATTATGTACCACGGTACACAAGCTGACTAATTGGATTCAGTTCAGGACAGCAAAAAGGTCTCCTTCACAAGAAAAACATCCAGGCAAATTGATTCAAAGAAACTTTGTTCTACCAAGCTATAGGTATTGGCCTAAAAAAACCCACCACATAAGGTGTGTGAAGTAAGGAGGAAAGGAATCCACTAACATAGCAATACTTCACTAGACATGAAATAAACCATGTATTTTATAAATCTTGAATTACTATGTTGGCGAGACAGTAGCCAGCAAAGCAGCAAATGAGTCCCAATAAAACTAAAGGATGACTAATCTCTACAGTGCTAACTCAATTACCCTTAATTAATCTGATCAGTAGTTGAACTCACCTTCAGTCCTCCAACAAATCACAAATATTTGTATTTCTTTTTTGTTGCATTTTAATATTTTTTAAATAGGTCAACCGGGAATCTTAGTACAGTGACTATTGTCAAGCCCCAAAGCTACATCTTAAAAATATTAACCTTCAGAGTCCCCAGCTTTCAGGTCTAGGGACATCCTTAAACGCTCCAGCAAGATTTCTGATCAGGACAACCAAGGGACCAAGGCCACAGGGCACAACACACTGTACCACATGCCAATTGCTCTGTAATTAGAAACAGACTAACCAAATACAAATAGGACCAAATTGGCTTCTCTGCATCAGGGAAGCACTGGTTTCACGTTGCATTTTAAAAAACAGCTCCAGATTAAACGGAAAAAAATTTAAAGCAAGACAAAATTTACCATAGTAAAATAATTAGAGGGAAGACAGTAATGATCACCGTTTCAGCTGAACTCCAAATGTCCTACACCATTTTACTTCAGGTTATAATGACAGCCCCAAATTCTACCTTAAAGCATTCTTGGCACAAGCAACTTCATATATGAGACCAACAGCGAGTAATTACTAACCTTTCTACATTGACTGGCTTGTCAAATTTAAAGAGAATATAATCTCCAGCAACTGGTGTGACAGCCCAGAAAAAATCTTCCCCTACGTAGGTTTTTTCTAGTGTATGCCCCTGGTAGACTTTTAAAGATGTCGAAACCTCTGCAGGTGGATTCACGTGGATTTTATGCAGTAATGGTTTCAGGAAGTCTTTATCCTAATTGAAAGACAGACAAACATCATGCTGGTCAGAAAACCTTGTTTATTATGTTCCTTTCCCAAGTGGTTACACTTAAAACAAACATTGGCATAAAACAGAAAATGTCTGCATTACTCATTTTGGGTGCATCAGATCTTGTACTGCTTAGTAATACGGACATGCCATTAAAGTAAAAAAAAAATAGAAAAAATATTCCCTGGCAAAAATCCACATCAATAAGCTGGACTAGCACTTCTTCTTTATAGTAACCAGTCTGTATCAGATTTAATTCCAGCTGGAGCAATATACATCATGCTTGAAAATACAAGACAACAAAAAAAGGCCTGTCTTCTCTATCACCACAATGTTTTATATTTAATCAGCCTGCTCTGTTAAGGAAGGGAAATATTGTCTACTAACTGTGAGTTTCTGGATCTTCCCTGCTAGAGAAGAGTGGAGGCCAACATGCTGGAAAAGAGAAGGCCTGAAGCGTATTCGTAGGTTAGATTTCTGTCGGTCACAATGTTTCTGAAATGGTGGGGAGAAAAGGTAAGGGTGGGGTAAAAAACAAAACAACACATTAGTAAAAAAACAACACAAGGTAAGAACCTAGGCCTATTTATCCAGTTTTTCTTGTTTGCATTCCAGAAATCTACCAAGACTGCTGTGCAAATGTAATACTGTTCAAGGACCTTGCACAGAACCTGTTTATTCAGAAAGGGTGTTTCTTGAGAAATAAAGGACCAAAATATGAAGTTTATTCCCCATTTGGAACTTTTTCCAAGACTGCTATCCAAGCAGTGACATTCTGCAGAGCCTCATGGGTGGTTACATGTGTAAGTTTATTTTAGGTCTGTTACTCATAGAATCTAACTAGACTTTTGCTTTTTATCCTTACTGCATCCATCTCCAAAATCTGAGGCAATATCAGCTATGATGCCCCTGAGAACTGTCCCTCTAAAGTTCTTTTTGATATAAAAATCTTGGCAGGAAGACTCTTCCAGAGCATGCAGTAACTATAATGTACACTATGCTGGCTTTCAGCTCACAAAAATCAACTCATTCATCATCATGAAAACATTTTAGAAGTTTTACAATAAAACAAACTTACAGCATCTTTCTCAGGGTTACACACTTTCACCCAGAGGATATGGTCCAGGAGCCAATCAATAGGTTTCTCCTTATAAAACATAAATATGAACTCTACAATAAGAGTGATATCTGGAGACTGGAACATTTTACCTGTGGGTGACATTAAGAATAACTGGAGTTACTTTAGATTAGAGATAACATTGTCTTTTGAAATCAATGAGATAGCAGATGATAACATTTGTGCCGAGACAAAAATGTTAGCACTGAACAACTTGAAATTTCAATGTTATTAAAAGTTCCACACCTTTCAACTAAATAAAACAATTATTCAAACAAGAACTTGTCATATATCTTGGTGCTATCAAAATACTCAGTGTATATTCAAAGTACCACAACATAGGCTCCTTATGAACAGAAATTGCCAGTTTGAATAATTGAGAGAAAGAAGAGTTATGGATTGGCATCTATTATTCCCCATGTCACATGTAAGTTTAAGCACCTGAGACAATACAAGCAGGATTGCAAGTGTTATCTGCCCAGTCACACAATTTCAGCTTCTGCAGGTACAAAAAGCAGAGATGCAACACCTACCACTAACTTCAGAACCTTCCAGGCAGAAAATCAGAGGGGAAGAAGGAAGCTACCAGAACATATCCAGAGACAATTCAACTCAAAAAGAGACATCCCACAGTGACCAGAGGGTCTTTTCCTGCAGGACATCAGCAGGATTTCTGGGTGGCACTGTGCTAAAGGATTCTTGGGAATCCTGCAGACTGAGAGGTTTCAAGGAGGCCTTTGCAAAAGAAGGAAACTTACTGTTGATGAAGAAAGGTTATTAAATATAAACATGAGCAATCACCTACATGGTTGTGGGATACACTTCTCTGGCAGTAGAGGTGTGTGAAGAGAAAGGTGGCCAACACATGGAGCTATTGTGTCAATCTGAATGCAGCACTTGAAAAAGGTGCTTTGTATGAAAACACTGCCCAGGAGCAACACAACTGGGAGTGGGGCAGTCCAAGGCTGAAGATAGACTGACAAGTGCATGTACCAGGGACTGCACTGAAGCACTGGAACAGGCTGCTGAGAGGAATGCTTAAGGCAACATCCCTGGAGATATTTAAAAGACGTGCAGATGTGGCACCTGGGGACATGGTTTAGTGGGAGATTTGGCAGTGCTGAGTTAGTGGTTTGACTCAATGATCTTTGAGGTCTTTTCCAACCAAAATGATTCTATGACCACATGCCAGCTAAAACCCCAAAGGCAGTTCCAGATTTCAAGGCAGATTCAGAAAACATCCCCAGGTTTGCAGGTGAAGTCTCAAGTTTTTGCTAGGTTACAATGGAGAAGGCAAGGAAGAAAGACATGATGTAACAATGAATCTCTCAGGAAGATGCCAGCTGAAGTGATTCAGTTCTGCAGATGTTGCTGAGATGTGGGCAGTGCTGGACTTGAAACAGGGATGGGCTCTTGGGGCACGTGTGCATCAACAGATCAGGGTCCAACAGAAGCTCTTTTCCAATGCAAGCCTTCTGTTTCTCCACATTTTGGAATGCTATTCAACACACTAACACACAGCACTCAGGCAGGGGAAATGTTTTAAGGGTTTTTTCCCCAGTAGTGAAGAGGCCTCCATAGGTTTCTAAGTAACAAATTCCACAAGTGTAGAGGTTCTAATATTTTTTCCTGCTTTTAGGAAAGCCAGCTGGAGTAGACATTAAGAGATCACTGGAAGAGCCTTGCCCTTTTCAGAAAGCAGCAATCTCTCTTTTTTTTATTGCTTGTATGAAATTGGATAAGAACAAAAGCAATGAAAGAATACTCAATGGAAACTCTGAGAGGAGTTTGGAGGTGTCTGAGTTAGACTACATCATTATGCCATGCAAACAGAGGAAGAAGCATCTGACTCAAGTACCAATTATTTCACCTGATAGAATGATGCTATACCCATTATAGTAGACAATTTACACACTGGGGTGGAAAAGTAAATGTGCTAAAACATTAACTGATTTGACATTGCTATATCAAAGTTGTCCCTTACAGAAATTCTTCATCCAGCCCTTTACAAAACAAAAATATTGTCATCACTTTTAAGTGGCTGTTGCAATGAGGTCCTCAAATAGGTATCTCCACATGGAAATAATCTGTAACTAAAATTTGAAACTCCCACTACACAAGAGACAACTCCTACTAAGCTAGGGACAAATGCAAAGCTTTATTCTTAAAAGACATAAGAAAGATGTTATCATTTTTATTAGTACATTGTTAGTATTTACACAATATATTGTCACATTGTTTAACATTATTTGTGGAAGTAAATATTTAAAAATGGGTAGGAAACAATGATATGATTAGTTAAATGTTGTGTAAAATACTCATGCAGAATAACAGCTTTCAGCTTGTCACACTTCCAACTACACAGACCCCAATTTTCCTGATGATTCATCTCTGCCTACTGCTTTCAATGGCATAGGGCAGGAGAAGAGAAAAATATGGTAAGCCCTAATAAAACACCAGCTAAAAAACAGGACTAATCAGGCATTTCTGGGATTTTTATGGGACTGCAACCATCATTTCTAGGTGACTCCTGCTGAGGCAGTCTGTCAGTCACATCTGCTTCCACAGGAAGTGTACCTTTCCATGGAGTGTCAAAGAGATGCACAATATGATGAGTCAGAAGACAGAAATATCCCCACTATATTGCCCTAAACTCAATGCAAGTAGACTGAAGAGACAGTTTATCCTCTTCCAGGATCTGTACACAGCCATGATGCTCTAGAATCCTTTTCTTCTTCTACCCAAGGACAGAGCAGAAGAATCACACTGACATTTTTTCCCTTGACTAGCTCATCTTCTGAAGAACATAAGGATTATCATCTTTACTCGTCGTCACTCACAGACCATGTCACTTAGAACTTGGCATGAAGGTACAGGATCCTACAATTAAGTAAACTGAGAACAAGACTGAAAGTAAGAGTAGGAATTTACTCTTATCCCTAACTTAAGTAATCCCAATTTTATATAAAATAGAAACAGGATATCAATGAATTATTCACCTCCATATGGCAAACTTGTCCAGGCTCAGGGGCAGTTTCCTCTAGACCAGCACTCTACTGTGCACCATGCAGTCAACCACCCCAGACTTGGGGAATAATCTAATTGCCATGGTGATGTCACAGGGCACACCAGGGAAAAACAAACAAACAAACAAAACCCAACCAACCACAAACAAACCAACCAAGCCACCCTGATACACTCAACTGCAGGTAGTCAGAATAAGTGAGGTAAGCTGGCTGTACCTGCACTGGCATCTTTAGACCCAAGTGGCCTCCCTGCATTACACTGTGTAGCACCATGGAAGTGTTCAACAGTGGAGACAAAGTCTTCTCACATTAATTCCTAATGAACAATGGACCAAAGAAAAACAGGAAACACCCTGATCCCATGAAGAGCCCTTGTCTTCCCTTCAGTAACCAAGGACAGACATCCACATGCCACTTTCTGAAATGCTGTCACCACCTTTCACACACAGCTTGGCATCCCTCTGTATAACATTGCCTCATGCATTTCATTTCTGTCTCAGGACACCACTGGCACAGCAGTTCTGCCATGGATACATGTCCCCTTTTTTCCTATCAGAAAAGTCTTAAAACCAGAGCTCTGCAGTGAAGTCTCTGGTAAAACAGGTCTTCAAAGCTCTGGATCCATGACTAGCCACACCTTGTCCTTGTAATGGAAACCAGCCCAGTACAAAACCTACTGCACAGATCCAACACCCAGCCCCTCTGAATCCAAATCAACCAAGCCCTTGTCTAGTCTCTCCTAAGCAAGAGCAGTAGCCTGGTGTCCCTAGGGCACAGCCACAGCCCAGGAACAAGCAGCAGCATTGGCCAAGGCCCTTCTGCCCTGCAGCTCCCATGCAGGAGCATATGAGGAAAAAGTGTTGTGAGCCACAGAACCACTGAGACATCATCCAAACCCAACCTACAGGTTGCCCAGTGGCCATCCCCAACGTGCAGTCAAAAATCATCAAGCCAAAGACACCTAAGCAAAACACTGCAATGAACACGCACTGCCTCAAACTGCAAACTCTGAAAGAACTGAAGCAATGGCTCATCTTGCACCATGTTCATGCACTTGGTACAGTACATGGGAACAGACATAAACCCAGGACACTGTGCTGACAAAACTTCAGCGCTTTTGGATTCTGGGCACATATAAACTACCAGTGTGAAGAAACTTCAAAATCTGAAAGAATTAAGAGACAGGGGTAAAATCTTGCTCCATAAAACCCTAGAGATACAAAATGCAGACTTTCTCTAAATTATTTGTCTATATTGATAAAAATGATGATCAGGACTAAAAAAAAAAACAAACTGTGGAACACTTTCTGATTTACTGTGCCTTGACAAGACTTCTATTCATTTTTCAGTCCTTTTAAAGCCCATCTTTAGTGAATTATTCTGGTCCTCTCAGTATTTTGCTGGCAAATACAAGACACACACAAAATGGAACACTTTGTTTTCTATTTCTCTGAACTGCAAATATCTAAATCATCCATTTTAATTCTTCCACATGAGCATCACCAATAGTGAGTCTACACCAACAATCATTTTACACCTGCAAGCACATATTCTAGCTATAGCTGATGTTTTCAATGCTTTCCCTGTTAATGATATGCAAATTGCTGGCATTAAAACCAGAATCTCTTTGAAGTTGTTTAAAGCTCAAATATTTGACTTGATCTACTCTGTCCCAAACTTCAACTATGTGCACAGCTTGAGCAAAACTGCAATCAGAACAACAGGCCTTAAAACATCATGGCACAATAAGACTCACAGGAACTGTATAAGACAACCAAAAGGCCATTTCAGGCCACTCCAATAAGTGTTTGTGGCAGCTGGCATTATAGCTACAGTGCAAGGATTGTAGTTCCTCTGGAAAACACTTCAGCTCACAGGCAGTTGGAAGACAAATCATTATGCCTCATAAAAAGCTAGTAGGACTTTCCTACATTAGGTCACAGGGCTCGCAGTGCAAACAAGAATCTTGAAGAGTAAAAGATACATCTCCTTCCACAGAGCTTCTTAAGGAAACAGCACACATCTCACCCATTATTTATTAGATACTTGACAGCACTTAAGACTATGCTTTCAGGATTAAAAAAAAACCCAAAGGAAGCAACGTCTGTTCCGTGGCAGAGGTGACAGAATTCTATAATCCTGCTGTCAGCCTAAATAGCTACATTTGCCATTTCCTCATGTAGCACTTGCATAAATTAGATTTTCAGTTCAGAAATACACTATGACAAAAAATCCCACATTTTTACCTCGCAAACTTGCAAGCCAATCAAGGTTTCCAACAGCTAACAGTGAATCAGCCACATCTCTCTTTTTGAGAGATTATTTCTAAATCAGTAGCATCTAGACAACTGTTGCCCAGAGAAGCTGTGGATGGTCCATCCCTGGAAGTGTTCAAAGCCAGGCTGGATGGATCTCTGAGCAAGCTGGTCGAGTGGAAAGTATCCCTACCCTTGGCAGGGGGGTTGGAACTGGATGATCTTTAAGGTCTTTTCCAAACCAGGTCATTCTATGATTCTGTGAATTGAGTGCTTTACATTCTTTCTTGGACATCTACACATAAAACTGATCCCCAGTTACAAACTACTGTTACTTTTCCCAACGGTATCTACATTACCAAACTACTGCAGTATCAGTCTGCATCAAGGTCCATAAAGGGATAGCAGAGAAGAGGCAAATCTACATTACTTGCATAAGATTTCCAAGCAATATATGCTTATAGCACAGCAATGTGTACCACAGCCAAAAGTTTTAGTTGCTCTTACGAATACTAATTTTTCTCTCAAAACTTAAAAACAGGATAAGTAGCTATATTGGAAGAAGAAAAAGATCTAATTTAATTTTCTAGATAGAAAAGCAATGTTAAGATCTGTAGCAATAGCTAAATGCATCTGAAATTCTACTGATATCTAGTTAAAAGGAAGCAAACAAACATGATACAAGGAACAAAGAACAGGGATGCAAGCAGCAGGAGCTAACAACTAAATTTAACTACAGCTACTTTCAGAGCCCACACTGCCCAGAAGTATACAGACAGTATAGAAAAAACAAGATATTTTTAAACAGTTGTGCTTTTGATTAAGCCATGTCTCAATATTGTGAACTATCTACCTACCCCACCAGCCTAAACACTGTGTCCTCTACAACAGCACAGAGAACAGAAAGAGGGGGTGAAATACAAAAATACTAAGCAAGTTAAGTGACCTGAAATACAACTGCATGGGGTATTTCAGTGCATGTCCTAAATTGTAAGCTGGTTTCATGCACATTTGATGTGTCATTCTCACAAAGTAACAATTTGTAAGCAAGCACACTCTACTACTAAATCAGGCAAATGTAGAATAAATGTAAATTCTATAGCCCAGGAACTTCATACAGAATTTATACTTAAAGTGCAATTAGACTGGAGGTAAAACACAAATTCTGGGCTTAGTCTGGGTTAGTGTTTAACTGTTCAACAGTAGAAGAAAAGTCTTATCTAATGCTGTATTCAACCGGTACCCGCTGACACATAACAGAATGTTGTGCGGAGCTCCCCAACCAAGGAGAAGGTTTTTTAGGGCAAGATGTTAGTAAACCACTTAAATTCTTATTTTTCCATGCTAGGCAGTATAATTTCCTATTTCTTCCACCTCTAAGGCCACAGAACCAATCCCATAATTATTTCAGCAACAGTTTATCTCTGATGGTAGCCCAAAGCAGTTAGGTGATGGCCAGGTGTATAAAGGAGACTTCACTCTGCTCATTTCCTTTCCTCCTCCCCCTTGTTTCTGTCGGTTAAACTGGCAGGCAAGTCTACAGAATTCCATTCTGTACCTGAACATAGCATGTACAAGGGATAATTACTGTTCTCCTTTCTACTCCAGGAACCTCTGAGACCCCAAAGTCAGGGGGCTATTGCACACCTGATGCTGAGGTGGAAACAGGATAGCACTTATTCAAGTAGTGCCAACATTCTCAGTTCTCAGTACAACCATTATGGGTCACAGACCTAAAAATGAAGCCATTCTCTAGCAAGTAGATCCAAAGCAAAGAGAACAACAAGAATTTCCAAGAGAATGATAGAAATCAAAGCTGCACTTTTATCTGTTACATCTGTTAGGATTTTCTTTCTTTCTTTCTGTTCTGAACTCGGCTTACAGCCTTCATATTGGAATCTTTTGTGTTGACCACAGGAATCTCCAAAGTCTGCCCCAGCATTTGATTTTTCCTTGCATATCTCCAGCCTGCTGCTTTTAAAAAGATCATGACACATCAGTGCAGCAATAAAATAACCTTTTGATTTGTAAAATCCCTTCAAAACTTCTCTATCATTGCTTTTCTGTTTAGTATCTCTCCATGAAAAGATATTAGTGTAAGAGCAAAGAATCATATTTTCCAGAGCACCCTGGCAGTGGACCCACAACCCGAGATCCTGCATTAACTCCTCTCAGTGTTGCTCATTGCAAATGACAGACTCTGACTGCATCTAGGAAGGAGCAGATTGTCATAACTTCTCCTTCATGAAGTAGAAAGATGGAGCTAGAACAGGCTTTGCAACAAACTGATGCCTGCTAATTCTTGGAAATTTTGGCACAAACACCAATGAAGTTATTTTAGGTGGAGCTAATTTTTATGTTTTTTCTTTACTTCAGCTATGTTTTAATTACATTTTCGTTTTAACAGCAGCTAAATTAAAAATAAGTCATGCTTTGCAGTTTGAGTGTTAATATTTTTATAAGTCAATCTTTGGTTATAAAAATGTCCTCTTTTCCAACAGTTTGAGTATGCCTCCATCATACTAAAGTATATGAAACAAATGAGGGGCAAAAGCAACAACCACGAGCTGAACCAAAGTTCCTAAAAAAGGCAATGAATTTCTTCTTCTTGGTCTATTTCCAATACAAAGTAGACAGCTTCGAAGTCAGATCACTATTAATTCACAGTCTGGGTATGAATGTGTTCTTTCAAACTGCAAAAGTGAACATTTTCTTACCAATGAAACCCAGCTGAGAAAATTCTAGAATCATCCAATCTTCAGAAGCGAGCTGAAGCGCAAAATTTTTTATTGTGCTGAAATAATTCTGCTTGACAACAATGTCATCTTCAAGCTAGAGGAAGGTAGAAGTGATATCAACATTAAAAAAAGGCATTAGCAAAGCAATAGAAAAAAGTACAGCTAGGAAATACTGACTTACAATATATTGCTAACACATAGCCATATATTTCTAATGCTAGCACTGATATAAAACAGATGCCATAGCCTGGAATAACTATTGTAGAGATCAGTTTGTCTATTTGTGGAGAACTAATACAGAATCCTTCTGTAGTAAGAATCCACAAACACATCTCGACTTCTTACTTCAGAATACTGCTTTTCAAGCTTCTTTCTTCAAAGGAAAATCATCCATGAAACAATGTTAGTCTAAGTGGCATCACCAGAACAAGTTCAGTATCTGTATTATTTGCAGATAAATGTGACTTTGCTTACAAATGTAAGAGCACAAAGAGTTTCTCTGAGACAAGAGGCTAAGAGACAATATCTGCACAGGTAGGATTCATTTCACCTGTCCAACAGAAGCACAGGTGCATAGTCCATAGCCACCCAGTCCAGGCTGCAGAACTGCCAACATGAGGTGCTACAATCCCTTTAATTCACAGTAAGTGCAGGCCTTTCCTGCATTAGGGATCCTGCTTCTCCTGTCCTTTCTCACAGTGCAGTCATGCCCTCCCCCTTGTGCTGGCACTAATTTTTGTGCAACTTCCCGGTATCAAACCAGGCTGTCACATGTTATTGGCTCTGCAGCTTCCCAGAGAGCTGAGGCTCCAACAGCTCTCAGAGAGGAGTCAGCATAGCTTTGTGAAAGCTAGATGAGATGTGTGGGACTTTACACCCCAAGGACACAGGCACAAAATCTAAATAAAGATCATTAGTGCAGTTACTAAATCTGCAATACTTGTAGGTAAGACTTCTAGTTCAAAGCAAAAACATATGATAGGAACAATTCTGAGCTAAACTGAAGAAGAACTGCTTAACTCTGTCATTGGAAACCTCTTTATAAAAGAAAAGAAAAAAAACCCCCATGTCTACACACAACAGTCATATTAAAGTGACACTGCATTTTCAAAAGAAAATAAAAATAGATTTTAACTTCCTTTCCACTAAAAGCTATGCTGGCTTTTGTTTGTTTGTTTTTTCTTGCCTAGGCAACTCAACAATAATTCATTTTGGGGACAAGGAAAAAACAGTAGTTACACTGCTTGGACTCCTTCACTTTTTTGCTAGGCATCTTAAGATAAGTGACATAGCATAAATTGCTTTCTACTTCAGAGACAGTGAGACAGTGTCCTCCTCAAATTACTTCCCCATATACCATAACCACCATACGTAATGCCCTCTTTAAATGATGGGATCAAGTTCTCTGCTCTGTGTAGATCCTTCTGATATGTCCAACAACATAATTTCTGGAGACTCCTTTGAAAACTTGTCTCAAAATAAAGAAGAGAAATTTACCTGAATGTAATAAACCCCCTTTTTCTGAGCATACATCATAAGAAAACAATAATCCAAGTTTTGTTTTGTTCTCCATCTGAAATTAAATTGAAAGCTTAAGGTTTATGAAAAAAGGTTATTTCAATACATGCTGGAAATATAAAGTAAATTTCATTATGAAGAATGACACATATTAGTGAAATGTTAGGACAGCTGCTTTTGGCATTGTTCCCTCAGGAAATCCACTGTCTGAAAAAAAAAAAAAGGAACAAGGCTTTCACCTTATGCTTTAATACAGACATCAAACTGTTTTAGTTTGAACCTGACTTTGTGACAACTACCTGACATTTCACTAAAAACACATGTGCATTTAAAATGGTAATTCAACAAGAACTACTGGGTTTTACCCTGTGTTTCAAAAAGAAAAACGGCAAATGAAAAAGTCCACACACAAGAATAAAAGTATATCAAAAGTCTAAGTTCTCCTCTCAAAATTTAACATTAAATGGATTCAACAAAGCATAGGCTCTGATTGTGTACAGAACAGCACATAGCTAGGAATGAGATGGATTCACTGAGCACTTTTAGCATCCCCACACTTGCAAGAATTACAGTAAGAAAACATTTCAAGAATTCACATCCCACTTGCCATTTTATAAACAACGAAAGTGTGGGTGTGGGAGGAGATGGGAAAAGATCTGGGGGAATAAACCTACCTCACTCTCTCTTTTGAGTCTCCAAATGTTTCTTTCAAGTTTGTCAAGTCAGGATAGTATGTTGCAGGAGGGGCTATTACTTCCACCAAGCCAGAATTGATCTCTGTAGAAAACCTGTCAATAGAAAAATCCTGAAATCACATGACAGATTCTGAGTCCTGTGGCTTCTGCTTGCTTTCTGCTGGAAGAGTTATTTTGTCTAGCTACCAGGACTTGCTCAAATGAGGCATATAAAAGAACAGTAGTACAGAAAAAAGTATTGTTTTCCTTCGCATGTCCTTCAGAGCATTACTCCTGTTGCCAATCAGAATCAAACTACTTTCTAAACATTTTTTTTGCATTATCTCAGAACCTACCTAGTGGTTTTTTTTCCTACAGTTCTTTTTGAACATGCAGAATACAAGGCCCTAACATAGATGTTACAAATTTCCATTAATGTTTAAACAATGCCAACTGTTTACAGTGCATCAAATAATTTAATCCCACTAACTGTTTTACAGTTTAACTGACTGAATCATTGCCTCTTGTCATCTCTTACTTTTTTGTTCAAAAGTCCAAAGCTTCACGAAACAAAAAGGTATGAACTCTTATTTCCAGAATATTTTTAATTGTTTATTGCAACCTGATTTAGTTTATCATCAATAGACTAAGAAATCCCCAATTGAAATGACAACTTACTCTCTTTCCAGGCTTGCAACAACACTGTTAACATAATCAAGATCAGTCTGGGGAAAACAAACAAAAAAAATGAACAGATTATTTGATAGTTCTGGAGTTACATGTCAAAAGAACAAAGTAAATAAACATTGCAGGTGGCTGTCCTTTAAAATCACTTTCATTGTGTAAGATATTGGAGCAATACAAGAACACATCACAGGTAACTGTCTTACCTCTAATATGAGAAATTTTTTTGTAAATAGAGTGAATAATTAATTATCTCACACCTGCACTTAACAGAAAATTGTTAAAACTCAGGTTCTTGATGATACAGTGACTGCTGAGTATTTGTGTGGGAAGAACTTCATATTATTATTATACAATGATATTAATAATATATAAAGAAATATTACCCAAGAAATCTTTCTGGAAAACAGTGCGTTGAACACACACCCATACACATACACTGCTCTTTCAAAAGTACATCTCCTAAGGTTTGCACTTAAAGCAAATGCCCTAACCACAGACAGCAGTGAGCTGCCTTTCAAACTAGGGTTGCTTTTTTGCATCAGAAACTAAATATGAGGGGCTACCAATGCTATCAATCACACAGTTCTCATAGATGAAACAATTCTAAAAATTACTCGTTGGTAAAAATACATAATGTGACATTCTGGAAAAGTCTAGATCATCTAAATTGCCAGCTCTGGACAATTATTCAACCTAGCTGTACACATACATTCTAAGAAAAGAGAATTTGTGAACTCATAAATGTGACTGAAGCCCCTGCTCTTTGTTATACTTATTAATCTAATGATTTCACATACTGTTTACATTTTTGAAAAGAATAGTCTATAAATCAACCCAGATTCTGGCTCATGAGGCTTCTTGAGAAAGAGTTGTCTTTGAAATGCCAGAAACAAAGGAACAGTTCATTTTTTTTCTGATGCATTTGTAACACAGGATATCATTAAAGGATTATATACAGAGAATAAATCCCCCCCCAAGCCTTTCTATAGAACTGTTAATCTTGTTTGACAAAGGTGCTTACCCTTTGATCTTAAAAAAAAAATCACCATTTCTATTTTTTAAAGATTTCTTTTTATGAAATCAAACATAATGCCAGTGACGCATGCTATTTAAAAAGGACAACAACAGCAGTGGATTTCTTCCAACAGCAGGTTTAAAAAACCAGAAGAACACGTGAGTAGAAAGCATTTCTCATAAACTTGTCATACGTATTTTCTTCCTAAATGCTATGCCTAGTGCTGGGCAGAAGTTCGAGTAAGCTGGGAATGTGCTCACAATTTAATACTCATCTCACATGAGTTCTACACAAGGGCACTCACAAGTCCATATGGACCTTTATATATCACTGTTTAAATACTTTTATGGACTGTTCATACACATTTAATTAATAGAATGGAGTTAGACAGAACTTTTTCTGTTTTGTGTAACAGTTGCAAATCACAGTAACCTAGTGACTACCTAAAAATAATTGTAGTATATCCATCTTTAACTGAAGCATTTATTTTTCTCTCTTTTCAAAACCTTTTAAACATTAAAAGTACAGAAACTGCTCAATCATCACGTGAAAAGACAGAAATTTGCATTTCAGTTGGCATGCCAAATTTCAATTACCAAGTACAACACTAAGAACTATAGGAGATATATATATATATATATATACACACACACACACACACACAAACACTCAGCAGAAACACAGCTAGTTTCTACTCAGTTTTCCAGAGATTAAAATAAATGCCCAACTTCATGCCAACTGGAATCATCTATTTGATCACATGCCTGTGCCTTAGTGCACATCTCCTTAGTGGGAACATAATTTTGACCTATTTTCCAGACTACCATAAAGCCTTGCTACTGCTTGTAAAACCTTACACTCTTATACAGAAAACATCACAGTCAGAAAAAAAAGTCCAGAATAAGAGGGTTTTTTTCCCTACTTCCCACCATTTGTTTGCATGCTTCACAGGAAAGGCTGGCAGTTACCCCAGTCAGAGCTGCAATCACAATAGGATCACATTAAAAAGATGCAGCTTGAAGTCTTCCAACCTCATATTGTAGTCTTGGCTGTCACAAAAAGTCAAGAAGGTCTGGTCTAGCTGCTATGAACATGAGATATAGAAAATACCACTGCTGGCACAGCAGACAGCCTTTCCTTCTCAATCAGCAATTACTGCATCCCTGTGCAAAAGCAGATGACACTTTTAGACTGAAAAAGAACATGTAGATTAGAAGAGCTGATGTCATTTTTCACATGATCAAATGGATTAAAACACTGGTATTCTGCCATAATTTTTAAATAAGCAGTTGTATTTATATCTACCAGCAGCATACGAGATTCAGAACCAGGATTTCGACACAAACCCCTTCCCCTCAGGCTGACTGCCCTCTTTTCACATCAGAACTTCAAGGGACAATCAACACCCCTTATTGCCCAGTCTAACACTAAGCAGGATCTTTGCCAACACCCTTTGGAATGGACATGTCCCAGGAAGGTGGCACTTGTAATTTAATTCACACAACATCATGAAATAAGTATGAAAATACACAACAAATTTGATTGAGCTGTGACTAGGGAAGAGCTAAGTAGACAGAAGACTTTGCAGGGTAGCAATGGAAGGAAATCTGGAATAGCTAAATTAAATCTAAGGATCTTTCAAGCAATAAATTCAATCAGCGACTTAAAACAAACAGAAAAAAATCCTTTATTAATCAAAATCTACTCCCCATTTTCAAGGAATTAGGCGTTTACTGCCTTGACAAAGTAATATACAAGGTCCTCTTTATCTTAAACAGGACAAGCCAAATCCAGATTAATAAAGAGTCACCAAAGAAACTGCGTAACTGCTCTTTAGGCTTCCTGCAAAAATCATCTGGTAGATACGAGGTCAACTTTGGAGCAGACCTGAACAACTTAAAAATCTGTTTCACAGTATCAGTGCTGCTTGTAGCTATTGAAATGAAATGTTGTAGGTGATTGTAATGATACAGTTATGAATGCTTTTGTCTATCAAATCCAAAAGCATTACTAAAACTTTTCATACTAAAACTCCTAAGGTTGAAGATTTAAAAAAAAAAAAAAAATCCCCAGGAATTCTGGACCCATAAAAAAGAAGCACAAATGAATATTTTAAGAATAAATCCCTTTAAAGCAATTAAGTGCAAAATTAGGCCCTAACCAAAGAATAAACATTTCCAGCCACAAAGATGCATCTTATCAATGAATCACATGAAACCTTACAAACAACTTTGTCCTGGTGAGTGGATCTCTGAGAACTTCATAAGGAAAGGCAGAAGGAGGGATGGTTATTTTAGTATCAGCAGTTCAAATATTTTGGCCTGTTATTTCTTCCTAGTCATATGAAATTACTAATCTTCTCTTGAAGATTAGTAATTTCATATTCAAAACACTTGAAGTAAGACATCTTCCTTTATTCACACCAGACCAAAGATTGATCCCCATCAGGTCCTTGCTTCTAGCAGAGGCAGCCATGAAAAGATACATAACAAAGAATAAGAACAAGATAAGCACATACGACACCCCCTCCTGCTATCATCCACGCTCCAACTACTTTCAGTTCAAGTTACTTCCTGAGACAGATGTCATTTTGTGTATTTAATATTCCTCAGTAGACTCATTTTGAAGGTACCTTATTAGCATCCCCTTGAGCCTATCTAAGCTTTCAACCAGAAAAGAAGATTCTAGTTTATGAGATCTGTGGAGTTTCAAAAGCCAGTGAACAAGACTGCATCTAAGGTTTAACTCTTTACATTAACAATTTTGATGACAAATGCATGCAGAATGCTTTGATGAATTTCTCATTTAAAAAAGCCTCAGAGTCTGTCGTAGAACAAACTGAAGTTGCAGATTATCCATGAAATAAGTTTTAAAATTTCCTGTTTTTGTAAAATGCTGTACTCCAATTCTCTAAAACACTTTTCTGTAGTGCCAGTGAGGCTGCACGTCAAGTCTGTAATTATTCTATCATTTGTCTGAACAAATACCATTATTCTCAACAAACGCAGAAAGAACCAGAGCAGCAGTGAACTTTCCAAACTTTATTGATTTTTATGAGTGAGTTTGTGCACCAGCATACATTAGCTAGCAAACAAAATGAGAGGCCAGAAAGTTGTGATGAACAGCTAGCCAAATGTCCTACCAAACCAAGATTTCTACTTTTAAGAATCAACCCTTTCATACTGTTAAATCCTGACTTCATACCCTCAAGAATAACAGAAGGTAGACTGTTTCTAAAAATGTAAGAAAAACCATGGCATTTTAGACCAAAGGTTTATTTACTGTCCTAAGCTGCAGATGCATAGGAAAAAAAAAATGCAACCACAGAATCTCTCAAGCTAAAAAGGACACAAAAGCATCATCAAGACGATCACCCAGCTCCTCAGACAACTATCTAAAACTAACTATATGACTAAAGGCATCACCCAAATGCTTCTTGAACTCTGACAAGCATGGTGCCATGATCACTTCCGCTGGCAGCCTATTCCCATGACTGACCACTCTGTGAAGAATCTTTTCCTAGTGTACAGTCTGAACTTCACCTGATGCAGCTTCACACCATTTCCATGTGTCCTGTCACTGGTCACTAGAGAAAGGACATCAGCATCTTGCTCTCCACTAACCACCTTGAGGAAGCTGTAGACTGTGATGAGGTCACCTCTCAGTCTTCTAAATTTAACAAACCAAGAGACCTCAGCTGCTCCTCCAAAGTCTTGCCCTTGAGGCCTTTCACCATCTTGGAAATTTATCTAGACTTTTAGATTATCCAGATCTCAATTCTTAAATGAAATCTACTAGAAGTAAATCTTACATTATTCAAGAACACCTTTCAAAGAATGAAAAAAAAATCCCTGAGAAATAAGCATGCTAATCTGCATAGTGTGGCCATTTCATTGCTTACTAATTACAATTTTGTTTGATCTTTCATCATCCAGTGTAGTGAGATAATTTTACCACGTATTTCATATAATGACAAGCAATATATAATTACAGCCTTCAGGAAAGGCAAACTACATGTTTATTTGCCTTGAAATAGTAAAAGTATATATAAGTATCGTTACCCATATACAAGGCGTTAAATTTTCATAGGAAAAATCAGCCACTAATGTGCACTTGGACCTATTTTAGGATATTTATGCAGTGAAGACAAAGCCCTAAGGAATAAAAGTGCAGCAGTGGCTTCCAGTGGCTGCAGTCATGTATGTATATAAACAAAGCCTGTGGAAAAAGGTGGTATCATCTTTAGAGTTCAACAAACACAGCTGAAAAAAAATTATATTCAGGAATACAGTGCCTTCTTTCAAATCTGAAGCTGTGAGTTCAAGTTAAATACAGGGAACACGAGATCAAGATGCAAAGGAAGAAACAGGAATGAGAATACTGTCATAACATAACCAGCTAATGTTACATAAGCAAAATGCAGCTTGTGTCCTACATGAGCTAATGACTTCATCTCTCCCTTACTGAAATTCTCCCCTCTACCACATAGGCAAGAAATTTCTGCCTCCAGTCATTTCTGTGATTAACCCAATGCAGTTTGGGACAGGGTTTCACGACGCAAAAGCCTTTGGCAGCAGCTGTAGGAATACAAGTATACTCCTGTACCACTCCACTTGTGTTCCTCCCTACCCTTGTGCCCTGCCTGTCAGATCCTCAATCATGAGGGCAAATACCCATATGGATTGTGCTGTGAACCACAACAGCCTGTCAGAGAACAAGAGGAGTTTTTAAGAAGGCCAGCCAGAGCAAAAAGCATCACATTACAATTCAGGACCAGACATTCAGATGCAAGTTATGCTAGTGTCATACAGACACTACTAGTTTTGTGGCACCTGAAAGAAAGCAGCATATATTGCCTTGCAGCATGGGAAACCTTTTGTTGTCCTTGGGGAAGCTGGAACATTGTTGAAATGGTCTGGACAGCTTGTCTTCCAGAAGACAGGCAGTTGCTGTGTACAGTCTAAAGTACCCTTCTATGATTTGGGCTCTTTATTTGAAGGATAGAAGGAATTTTTAGGTCAAGGCAGACTGTAGCAAAAATAGTGTTGCCCAAAATTCAGCGCCAATTCAGTCCACCATACAAGTATGAAGTCACTTGATACCATGTTTCTGAAATAAGATTATTACTGTTACTTCCCACCTCACAAACACCTTAGATGTCACCAGAGAGATCAGACACAACTCTGGCCATCAATAGTAATGTTCCCTTACCAGAAGCACCAGGTAGTTATCGTGGCCCAGGTGCACCTCACCAAGTATCTCAGAGAAGCCTTTCAGACATACTCTAGGGCTTGGGGAAAGACCAAAATCCTGGATTTTATCTTTGTGCTGAGATACCAAATTTCTCTCAGGTACATTCAAGTTTCCAAATCCTGTCAAGGATCTTTTCTAAGATCTAAGAAAGAATTCTATCACTGGTTTAGTTCCTTACAGAAACTTTGCTAGTCACTGACATAAAAAGAGAAGCATAACATCCTGTGTTGGTGCTCAGTATCAGCAGCCCATACTTCTGTGTACCAAAGCTTAGGTGACAAGGGAGCAGGGGCTGCAAAAACAGCATAAATGTCTCAAATTCTCACTGACAGGTCAAGATACCTTTTCAGATACAAGAGCTGGCAGCATATCAAGAAGGTGTCATCCCTATCAATTTTGAGTGAGATGTTCAAAACAAAAATTCCCATCTGTGTAGGCCTTTAGTATTATTCGGTGTAGATAATGTATCTTGACAAAATAGCTTTGATTAGCTTTGGTTTTGGTTTTTTTTAATTTGCACACATTATACTCACACACATATGTATGTACACACTAGGATCTACCAGACTTTCTCCACCTCAAGATGCATGGTCAGCTCTTTCAAGGACTGGGAATACACTCTCCAGGGCAGTTCCAAGAAGGAGCAGCTCACAAACAATTAGCAGAAAGCATGACCATCTCTGTAGCTGGGATGATGCTAATACATCAAGGTGGAGAGCAAGACAATCAAAATACTCTTTTGTTTTCTATCAAGAGAGCAGTTGATCAGAAAGAACTTTAATTCAGGCCCAGAGCAAGAAGAGGTGAAAATACAGGCTTGTTTATTTTGTGGAGAAGGTTTACATATTTCACTGCAGTGTCAACACCTACAAAACAGGTTCAGCAAGATTTGATACAGTATGTGCATCCAGTCCTTAAATTGCTAAGGCTTTGTTCATAAGGCTGTGCACAGGATGGTAACTTGCTGGATGCTTGTGTCACACTGACCTAACCAGGACGGAAGCTTTTCAAAAGAAATAATAACTAAAAAAATATTCTCCACAGAAGGGGCACAGATAAAACACTATTAAAGATCAACATCTTTTAATTTAGCAGCCACTCTTTACATTAAGAGGTAACACAGTGACAGTAAAAGATAATCAAGATACACAAAATTTTCCAGCTTAAGTGAACTGTATATACATGAAACAACAGAGTAAGATTTAAATAAGGAATATGTAAGAAAATATAACTTATGGCCTAATGCTCCAAGAACAAATGGCTGGTCAATTACCACCTAGTCAGATGTAATCAGCAGCACATAGAAATTGCAAAATGCTTTTGCATACCTGTAGTGTCTTCCAATTCTTCCTGAAATGATTTGTCCTTCTGGTATTTTTGGTCAAATCAAGGGCTTATAGTCTTTACAGCATGCACTGATTACTGTTTGTACAAAAGACTCTGCTAAGTGCAGTCTCTGATTAATGAAGTGGACTGACAGTAATTTCTGATATATTTAGAACAAGTCTAAGATGCATTTTCTTCATTCTAAACGAGATCCCCCCACAGAAAAAAACAACATTTTGTTTAGATACCAGGAAAGTATTCTAATTTCTCTTATATTCAGTTGTGCGTGTATATACATGTCTTTTGTTCCACTATGATCATTTAAAGTACTTCAAAACCATGTTTCCCATGTTAATTGCAAACCCTAATAAATAAAAATACTAGACAACAATTTTAACTCAGAGTTCAGGGTTTCTTTAACCTAGAGTCTATGGTTTATTCTGAAAACAAGTTCTCATACAAAACAGGTTAATGAGATTTAAATCGTTTGTTTTCAACTCATAGCTAGGAACTAGCTACATAGTGAGGGGGAATAAAAGATTTTGAAGTATTAAGGAATAATGAATCATACCTATTTATTAGTCATCCTAATGAATACCTGCAAATTATTCTGCCATAAAGTTATTTTAACAAATTGGAGAACACAGACATATGTCAGTAACTAGGACAATTGAACAGTTTACTGTCAAGCAATTCTAGTAATTATTTAAATTGGTGATTAGTTATCACATCAGCTGAGATATTTCAGAATTTCTTGAACTTCTAGTATGGAAATTTACTGTGTACAATTATATTACTGAGAAATATCCATACAGTAAATGAATATGCAGATCTCTTTATTTAGCAACCATAATGCATCTATATTTACTAGCTCCTCTGTTTACACTGTTGATGCTGTTTGCAGAAGGTCACTAGCCTTCTAATTTGTTTTCAAGTAAAAATGAAATTACAAGAAATGAGTGAGATTGAACTACTAAAAACAGCAGTATTAGAGGAGTTTCGTAGCGTGCTTAGCACAAAGATTACAGACTATGGCTCCCAGTAATGCTGCTTAAACACTAAATTTGATTTCTCAAATAAAGATAGCAAAAAAATACTAAAATCCTTTTAAAATACTACTTTTTCTGCAATTTTCTTCTAAAACCATTTTTGTAGTCTTGTGGGGTTTTTTGTTGTTGTTGCAACAAGCTATAGACAAGGCAGATAGTAATTCTAAGCTCATTAGCAAAATTACATAACCTCACCCTATGACCATTTCTTGCTGTACTTAAACTGCACATATGTTTGAGCACAGGCCATTACATTTTTTAGGAACTTTTGACATAATTTTTAATAAAAGCCTACTTGGTCAAAGCTCTAATATATTTTTAAATAAGCCTTTATTATTACAAGTGTTAATGACAGCAATAGCCTAATGCATTTCAGGCTAGAATACCCCACAGACAAAGCTATTTTAAAAGACAGCCCTCTTTTTGTTTAAGGAGAAACAGAAGTCTACCAGAGGAGTAGGCCTTCCTTCAAACAGCCAGAGAAGATGCTTACTAAACCTACACTTTTCATCTTGCAGAAGCAAGCTGAAATATACAGAATAAATCAGAAAAAGCACAGCATAATTCAGGATGAAGTATTTAATCCAACATATTAATCATGTAGAGAGTTCCCTGTAGCCATTACAAAGCAAACTGTAAGATATTGAGCTTAAAAACACAAAAAAATCATGGTCCAAGAATAAAGAAGGAAAGATAATGAATTGGACGAAGTAAAGAAAAAAGAAATGCAAATCTCGCAAATGGTTACAAGAGAACAAAAACTTAAACTTTGGTTCTTCAAATGTTCCCATACCTTCCTGACCTGTGGTGCCCAAAACAGGTACCTGAATAAGCACACAGAACTGCTCTCAAAGTGGAACAAAGAGCTAAGACACAGGGGTTAACTGTACCCCTGTCCAGAACCAACCACAACTCTCCATGGGCACAGGAGCAGAACTCCCATGCTAAAATGTTCAGTTCACTGGTGGTCACCTCTGTAGAATCACTCCCAAGGTGAGAGTATTCCACACCACCTCAAAGGAAGAAAGTCTCCAGGTAAGGAAAAACTAGGTACAGCAATATGGCTGGCCTAAGGCAACAAAAGATGGTGCAGCTGGGGACACTTCACTCCTGTTCCAAATTTTGCAGAAGAGAGAGAATCCAGTGATAATAGACAGTCCTCATAGCTCATCTTCCTTAAGCAAAACAAATGAAACTTCTGTTTTAAACCCTGAAAAGAAGCCACACTCACAGGCAATAAAATTCTCTAATACAGTGAAGAAAAACACAGCATTCCAGTAATTCAGAAAGAATTCTGTTTCCCTGATATTCTCAACCAAGAGATGTTTTTAAAGCATTTTTTTTTCCCAGAAGAACAGTATCTATCCAGACAGATAGTTTTTGACCGGCTGTCAAGAAAAAGAAAATAGAGCAATTTGTATTAGAAAATACTAAGAAACAATTTTCAGATAAAAGCAAAATGTTTACAAACTTTCCAAGGAAAGTTCTAAAATATGTTGATAATAGAAGTATTAAAATGCCTGATTTTCCACTGATTCATCCCTGAATGGACACTGGCTCACTAAATTAAAACCATTTTCACTTATAATTGGGGATTTGAATTTTCATCTGTGGGACTTATAAAAGACTGTTTCAGCAAAGCACCACAGTTAGATGGATGAAGGTCAAACATAAATAGAAATTTCCCACTGTCCAAGTCAGACTTCTGAGAAAAGCATAGAGAACAAAACAGGTACATGCAATTCCCAGCATCCAACAGAATTATTTCTGAAAGTACTCTATCATTTTCCTAAATTTGATTTCCACTAAATCAGAGCCAAAGTGAACAAACAGTCCAACTGAACACTGAATTAATCCATTAAAAAGGTCTGGACTTCAAACATCCATGCTGTCCAGAAAATTAATTCAATAACAATGTGTGCCTCACATTGCGAACTGCAGCACTCGCTTGACAGAGGACAAAGCAGCAACATGAAGAAAATGGGAGGAATCCCCCCTATGACAGAGATCCTTAGCCATTATTCTTATGTTGAAGGAAAAGCACATCTTTGTCAGTACATATGAACATAAGATTTGCAAATTAACCACTCCACTGAATCCATGTCCACCATTCCCCTAACAAATAGAAACAGCTGGGTTCTTCAGGATTGTATCTCAGCAACCCAAAACTGGCACTTTCCTTTTCCTGGAAGGAGAGTGTCATCTGTCTGCAACTTGAAGAAAAAGCAGATCCTGATCAGTTGCTGAAAGAAGTGTTATTTGTGATTAAAGGCAGGATAGAAATTGCATTAAAAAATTTAAGTGATTACCTCTCCTATAAAGACAACCATAACACAATCCAGTTTTTCTTCAGGGGACAGCTTATCAATAAGGGAGTGGAGAGTTTCTGTAAGGTAAGACTTGACTTTTCTTTTCACTGTAGGTATTCCCATTACAATGGAAACTGAAATCAAACAAACCAGAAAGATACTTTCAGTGATTTCATGCACAAAATAGAAAACAAAAATCTTACAATAAGACATTGCTTAAGAAATGCAAAGATTTAAAAGGTGGACATTACAGTAATTAAAAATAGTTTAAAAATATGCCACCCATCATGAGGAGCATGACTGACAGTTAACACCAATGCTCAGAACAAACACAGCAGACAAAAAAAAACCCAACCCTAGACATGCCAGACTACTGTGTAGGTGTGTTGGGTTGATCCTGACTGGACACCAGGTACCCATCAAAGCTGTTCTATTGCTCACCTCCTCAGCTGGACAGGGAGAAGAAAACAAAGAAAGGCTCATGGATAGAAATAAGGCCAGGGAGAGATCACTCATCAGTTACTGTCACAGTCAAAGCAGACTTGAAGAAGTTAATTTATTACTGATCAAATGAACATACTAATCAAATGAGAAATAAACCCAAATCTTAAAACTCCTTTCCCTCACCCTTCCCTTCTTCCTGGGCTCAACTTCACACCTGATTTCTCTACCTCCTCCATACCAGGAGAACAAGGGCATAGGGAATGGAGGCTGGAATTCAGTTCATCACACACAATCTCCAGCACTTCTTTCTCCTCAGTGGAAGGACTCCTCAGACTCTTGCCCTGATCCAGCATGGGATCCCTCCCATGGCAGACGGTCCTGCATGAACATTTCCGATGTAAGCCCTTCCCACTGGCTTTGGGTCTTCATAAACTGCTCCAACACGGATCCCTTCCATGAGCTGCAGTCCTTTAGGAAGAGGCTAGTCCAGTGTGGGTCCATCACAGGGTTACAAGTCCTGCCAGCAAACTTGCTCCACCATGGACTCCTCTCTCCATGGGTCCACAGGTCCTGCCAGGAGCCTGCTCCCCATGGAGCCACAGTCTCCTTTGGGCATCCACCTGCTGTGATGTGGGATCCTCCAGAGGCTGCAGGTGGATCTCTGATCCATGGGCTGCAGGGACACAGCTGCCTCTCCACACTCTTCACCATGGGCTGCAGGGGACTCACTGCCCTGACACCTGGAGCACCTCTTCCCCCTCCTGCACTGACCTTGCATGTTCTCACTCCTCTCTCCAGCTGCAATTGCCCCTGAACAGTTTTATCCCCCCGCTCTTCAATCTGTTATTCCAGTGGTGCTGGTCTGGATATTGGTTCCACTGGACATAGGAAAAGGTGCTGTCACCCTCTTAGAGAAGCCATCCCTGTCACCTCCCTGTGACCAAAACATTGTCACACAAACCCCAATACAATGGGAAATAATCAACAACCACAGCATTATTCAGACAAGGTGCACCAAGAGTGATTAAACTCCCTAACTTAAGTTATATCCATTCTCCAAAACTCAAGTATTTAACTTCTCAGAAGTCACCTTTTAAAATAATACTGCTGAAAGCCTCTATTACCTTCCTTGCACCTAGTTTTGCTTCTTCTAAAAAAACAAGTCCAGGACAACAGAACTGCACCGAAGTTCCTCAATGAAATCTCTGACAAAAGCATCACAAATGCAAAGCAATACATCTGCAGCTACAACATTACTCACACCATCTTTCAGCAGGCCATTGGAGTCCTGTGTTGCTTAACTTATCCACAGTTTTTCTTCAGTGCTGTACCTAGGGCTAGCTACCTACTGGGAACACTGCAGACAGCAGCAGGAATGCAGTGAAAGACATCATGAAGTCCTGAAACCCTGAATTCACCCACTCTGCTTAATTAAATAAACCTGGTACCAATCCCAATTTTGTAATTCCAAATTTTTGCCATATATTCCCAGGGGAACATAATACAGACTTCACTTCAAATAATTATGAACTATTAGATTTTTTCCTCCCTGAACAACAACATTGAAATAAAAGGTATTTATAGTCAGAAAAATAAACCTGTGGCCTGAGCCAACACTTCTGTCATACAGGTATGTCTTCTGTTAAAAGAAGGAGCAATCAAACTTACTGAAGTAATGAAAAAATACAAGCCAGGAATAACTACAACACTGAATTCTTTCCCCTCCAATGACTGTCCAGATTTTATTGATGCAATTATATCTGATAATCTTAGTTCTCTCAACTTTTAATTTATATATTGAAATATACTGTTCAGAACAACAGAAACATCAATGCTAAAATAATTATAACCATGCAGGGTTGCCCTGAAAATCTGAAAAGCCAAAGGGATACATCCATTAGCAGTTCAGAATCTGAAATGCTTGAGCTTTGTTTCCTTTTAGCTACAAAAAAAATCATCCAAGCTAAATGCTTCTTAATGTGTACCTTAACACAGCATGGGGTGTGACTGAGATTATGCAGAAAAGAGCAAAGCTGAGACCAAGCTCCTTTCATCCTGGATTCAGTGTGAATTCAAAGGATATCAATATCACACAAGTTAAATGAGATGTCCTTGATCTACGAAGAAATACAGTAAAATCTTTTTCTAAAACAAGAAGGTCCTCCAGATATAAAACATGAAATAACCACCATATCAGCATACCTCCTGTCCTTCCAAGGCCAATCTGCACAGAAGGTTGAAGGCTTCCTTCATTTTTCAACAAATGAGGCAAATGGTAATAGATATTTGGCACTTGAAGAGATTTTCTACTTGTTAGCTCTTTTAACAATTTCAGCGTCTCATCTGTAAACATACAGGAAATCAGTAATGCAGAAAAATTATATGAAGTTTTAAGCAATAGTAAATAGTATAAAATTACAAACTTGGTCCTGACTGAAAGGCAGAATAAATTGTGCACTTTTCTGAGTCATAATACCTTGTCTACTAAGGAAGCCTTTTCTTATTTCAATTTTTTTAATAAACGATGGCCAAGACCATTTTGCACCTATAACCTTGTTACAGATACAGCTCATATTTACCTGATCACCTAAGATTTAGTGTGAATTTACAGAAGTAAAGAATGCTCCATTTATTTGGGGCATTGGTGGTTTTGTTGGGGTTTCTTCCCAATTAATCAAATGGGAGCCTTATTTCCCTAGGTTATTTTTTACTTTTGCTTACAGAGGTCATCACCACCCAGCAAGCACTACTGCAAATAACTTTTCAGAGCTATAAATACATGTTGGAATATACTGCACATAGAGATACAAAATAAAATAGCATTAAACATACAGTTGATATTTTGAGTATTCCTAAAAAAAAAAAAAAAATTCAAATTTAATTTAGTCCATTAGAACAGAATTATTCCATTAGATTCCATTAGAATCATTCTTGCTCTTTCTGGTGCAACTGCCTTTCAGTATGTCCAGGTGGCTCTTAAAGTTGCAAATAACAATTTTTAAAATTACCCTGCTCTGTGTGTTGATCTTCTTGCATCAAGTGTGAAAACAACTCATTTTAAATGACAAATATGATACCATATGGATCTTTGAAAATTTATGAGCTTTATTATATCAAGTTAAGTAAAAACTGTAGTCAAGGTTTCTTGAGATAAAATTGAGAAGAAGTAAGAAAAAAAAAGCCATAAATGTAATTCCTTTTAGATTCTGAGCAGAGCTTCTACAAAGGTAGATGGGTTTTATTGTGGATTTTGGTTCTGTATGCTTGGGGATTTTTAAAACATTTATTTTTAAGTGAAACTAAATTCCTAACCACCTCAAACCTTCCAAAAAGCTTTGAAAATAGATGCCATAAGTAGATATGTCTATTTTATAGACTCCAATACAGGCACATTTTACTTTTCCTGCTAACATTTCTTTAACTTCATGTGCAAAACCTGAACTAAATTCTGTCCAAATATGACAGTTCTTTGGAGTATTGACAGTCTGAATAGATAAGGATCTACACAAAACAATCTAGAGTTCTTTTAGCTTCAAAGACAGCAAATAGTATTATGAATACTTAAATGTATTAAGCTTGATAAAAGCCTATCTAAGACTACGTTCTGAGCACAAAAGCTCAGTAATTCAGCTGGCTTTCCATTAAGGCTCTACATGGAAAAATGTGGATGTCCATCCCAACTGGTATCCAGACATGGTAGAACGTTAACTGAATTAGTACTTTCAGCTGCATCAGAAGAGAATAACTCCCTGTAAGTATATTGCCTAAAAGCAAGCTAAGTCAATTTTAGAAACGAATGTGGTATTAACTTAATCCTAAATCAAGAAACAAAATTATTTGACCTCCTCCATGGTTTACTTTAAAAGCAAAAAACCACAAATGAAATAGGAAGACAAGATTTATAGACCATGCTAAATGTAACCTTTATCTGTGCAATTCCTGGTGATACAGGGAACTACTGAGATCAAGCCATTAGTGTCAGACAGCAATTCATGAGTGGCATCAGTACTGGAGCTTATAAGTATAACCATTTCCCAACCAAAAAACCCCCAAACTATCGGAAATAGTAAATAATAGCACAAATGCAAGCAGACAAATTCAAAAATCTTGTACCAGGCTTTTGACTTGCAAAACCCTTCAGGTTTCTACTCCTTATTAGACCAATACAGTGAAATTCTGCAACCTACCAAGTCAGACCTCTTGACAGAAAATTTGTACTTATTTGTTATTCATTTTCCATCCACAAAAATCAGAGCAACGAAACAGTATGATTTTAAAAGTTAACATCAATAACCTGGTGAACATTGAAGTGTTTTTCTAATATTGCCAAACACCTTTTTGTAAGCCTGATCATCTGTCTCCAAAATGGGTAAAAACTTATGTAAGATTTTAAGTTTAATCTCTAGTTATTGAAAAGGCCTTTTCCTGTACTTTTTACAAATCATAACCAATACTTCAGTCTATATGATTTAATACCTTCCACTTGACTTTTAAGCATATTTTATCTGCTTCAAGTTCATCCATTTCTTCTGTTTGCTCACTTTTCCCCTCTGACTCTATTTAAAAAGTGAAGTAAATTAATTGTCAAGATACATTCAATGTAATAAATAAGTAAGCAGAAGTTCCAAACTTTGGGAGATAGGTGTGGAGTAAGTAATTCTTATAACTTTAGGGACTGAGTAAGGGTGGGTGAATCATTAAGAACAAGAACTGGAAAAAACAGACCAAAACCACCCACACCAGATACAACATTCTTTATTCACACTACTGAACAATTTTTTACTCTATAGTAATAAAGAGATATTGGCATTGCAGAGTGATAAAAAATATCTCAAAAGTGCGTACCTGAAAAATTATTCATTGCATTCTTACTGCCGTTTGTTTCCGCCACGGCCCTCCTGAACTGCTCCAGGATGGCGTTGAGCTCGGACGAGCGCTGCAGCGTGCGGTGCTCGGCGATGCGCAGACGCTCCTTCAGAGCGTGAAACTCCCGCTGATAGGCAATCAACTTTTCTAGGGAGAAAAACCACGATTCGGGTGATTTGCGGAAACGAACACCTACTGACAGATCCGACAAGCGTCTAACGCTGCTCAGCTTTGCAGCACGGCAGGGCCCGGAACGGCCCCAGCCGAGCAGCTGGTGCCTCAGCACCACCCAGCACAGCGAGCGGAGAGCGAGCTGCACCACACCGGGACGCGGGGCCACGCCACACCCACAGAGCAGGGCAACACTGAGTACCCAGCACTCAGCACAAGGCAGCTCTGAGCCATTTCTTGGAACAGATGCCCACAAAACATTTCTTTTAAGACACACAGCAGTGGCCCCTTACAAAAGCACAGGTTACGTCTTCTGAAGGACTCCTCTGAATACTCTGTAAGGATGAGTGGAACTTGACAGTATTTCAGACATATCAATTTTAAACCCAACTCTTAACTTATTATTATGGTCAGTGCCTGAGAACTGAAGAACAAAACCTTTTATCAAAACTCTACTGATGTTGATACATACATATACTCTTGAAAGGGGACCAAAAGGAAGATGGAAACACCAAAACTGACTTGCTTATATATTTCCTTTGCCCTTGACACCCAGTAAAGCAAGTGGGCCTGGATTTTGTATCCTTCCTTCTTCCTACTGGTAATTTCCTCAAATTTCTGCTCACCATCAACACTATCACTCTCCTTCAACCAATACACAGATACTGATTGGAGTATTTTAAATGAATTTGGAACTCCTAATCAATATCCAGCCAGTCAGCTGACATCCACAAACATATCTCTTTTGTTGTTTCCCTATCTATTCCTAGTCTATTCATACTGCAATGGTAGGGAACCAGAAGTTTAGCAAGCAATTCAAAACTTTTCCTGTCGTTATATTACGTAACACATGGGGCAAAAAAGGAATTACAGTCAACTTCTGTTGTTAATAAGGCTGCTTTTCCTCCAAATTAACTAAAATGCCTTCTGTTTTGAAGACAGAAAAATAAAAACATAATTCACTACCTCTTAAAAACATTTCCCATGCCAGCTTTTTTTTTTCTTCTTCTTCTTTCATTAAAACCAAATGGTTATTGCTTTTATGCCAACAAACCCAGAACAGATGCTGGCCCACAACACAGTGCTAGGCACACTACACGCTGCTGACTGAATCCAGGCTGCTATTTAAAATAGGAATTGATGCTTTAGTCAGCAGTACTTAGAAGACTGGGAAAATTTTTTGGAGTTTCTGGCATGAAGGCCATTCTTATTTGCCAATGATAACTAACAAAGTAGTTCAGTCCTGATATTTCCAGAGAACTGTACTGGTATTGCCTTCACGGTACTTGAGACCTCAAAAGCATTAATCCCTTTACGAAATACTAGACAAGTAGTCAACTTCTCACAGTTCCTTCAACCAGACATATCTAGGTTAAGGAGGCTGCTCTAAAAGCTACATAAACTCCTGACACCTACCCTTCACAAATATATGGCAATTTTTTTTCCATTAGGCACAATATTATTCAGTCAAGTATAACTAAAAATCCTAACATTACAAATACAGTAAGAATTTAAGTCTACTATCCTGTATTATTTTAGTTATTTATGCAAAATTAAATTAAAAAAATAATTCTTTGCTTATGTGAATTTAAGTGACATAAAACATTTACATCTCTAACACTACTAAAGCCAGCACTTTTCCCAGTTTTGGAGATTAATGTGTAATTTGGCATTTTGGTATTTGTTTTATAATATGGCTGCCTGTACTTTTAAACAAACAAATTAAATTTAAATGTGTAACATTCATAACATTAGCATACTTCCAGTACTTCAAAGATCAACTGCTCAGACACTTATTACTTACAAACGGAAAACCACACATTTTATCTCATACTGAAAGGCACTTGCAAAGGAGAAAATACTTCTTAAGACTCTTACAGTACCACCATTAGCAGTGACCACATGTCCCAGACTTTAGAAAAGCATTCCTTAAGCCATCAGCAGTTTATAAGTATTCTAATGTGACTTTGCTGAGTTCCTGACTAAATACTTGAGAATGAGCCTACAAGATTAAATTTAAGAATCTATTTTTATTTCAACCTTGACTGAGCTCAAGTTTGGTAGAGAAAGTCTATTTAATTATTTTGTTTTCCTTCTATGATAAAATCACCCTCCTCATGGATGAAGGCAAAATGAAGGAAAGGTGGTGGTTGGTGCAGTCTCACCTGGAGTGCTGTGGGCAGTTCTGAGCCCCAGTTTCAAAAGGATGTGGAGTTCTCTGAATGCATCCAGAGGAGAACAACACAGCTGGTGACAGGGCTGGAAGGTCAGTCCTGTGGGGAGTGGCTGGGGAGCTTGGGTTGGTCTAGTTTGGAGAAAGGGAGGTTGGAGGGGTGATCTCTTGCTCTGTGCAGCTTCCTGAGGGGGGGAATTGGAGATGACTGTGTTGAGCTCTTCTCCCTGGTGTTTAGTGATAGGACTCATGGGAAGGTCCTAAACTGTGCCACAAGATGTTCAGATTGAACATTAGAAAGCATCTCTTTACTGAGACGTTGGTAAAATTCTGGAACGGGTTTCCTAAAGAACATAAAGTATTCAGGAGGGATCTGAACAATGCTCTTAATAATATGCTTTAGCTTTAGGTAAGCCCTGAAGTGATCAGGCAGCTGGACTAAATGATTGTTGGTAGGTCGCTTCCAACTGAGATATCCTATTCTATGACAAGTTGACTTGTAAGCATGGTGTATATACAAAAAAGTCAATAGTGAACCTGATATTTTCAAAATACCTTTGACCATTTTGTGTTTTATTGTTCAGAGATTTCTCCAAAACCAAAAGAAAAGGAATTGATTTCTTGTCCAGAAGTATGAAAACACTTTTTGATTGCTATTACAGTAAAAAGGAGAGTACTGAGCCTAAAATCACAGAGAAAACAAAGGTCAGTGATCTCCATCAGTAAAGAAAGATTCTTTTTCTACAGGATTACGAATTCTCTTCTTATTCTCATACTGAAATCTAGAATTACTTAAGAAAACAGAAGAAGGAATTCAGTCAGTAAGTTATTGGCCTTACAACACTGATGAAAGAACCCCAAACATATCTGTCTGTTCTCTGACAAACAAAACATCCCTCTAACAGCAGCAGTAGCCAATACTGAAGACATTTGGTCTCCAATAATTTTGGCATACAAGCATATTTTTATTTAAGAATAACGTACTATTTTACACTGAAATGAGAAGATTTTCCACACTTTTCTCTGAAAGATCAAATAAATATCTTGCTAAGAACTTACTTGAGAAATGAAAGCATTAATTCTTCATAATTTTTCTCTTAAATTCTAGTTGGTTCAACAAAACTCCAGAAGTTAAAGCCTAAATATTTTAGCTAGCCAGATGCTGTGCAGTTCTCCCAACACTATGTCAACTGAACCAGTACTTTATCAACTTTTTATCCTTTGTTGCAATATGTTCTCCTAAATATGCAGAACCTGGAATTTAGACAAGCTCACTTGAAAGTTGATGCAGTATTTTGAAAAGTGAAAATTCAAATTAAACTCTGGTGGTTTGCCAGTTTTTAACCAGAGATGAAATATCAGCTCTCAGCCTCCTCTGGGTTATTTACGGTTCTCCTACTAAGTAACTGTTAAAAAAAATTATTCCAAAAAGATACCACTAACACAAAATTATAAACTTAGTCCACTCTCCTCTTAGCCATAAACAATCTTGACTACATAACTTGCTTAAGAGTTGACTAAATTTGAAGAAAAGTTCAATTTTAAAGCACAGAATTTCTGAACATTTTAGCATGCATCAAATTTCTTACTTTGGGCTTTTGTACTTCTTAAAAAAATCTTTTTATGTACTTCAACCCCTGCTTTTTGTAACAGCAAAGAGCTTTCCCTTGAAAGGGAACAGGGACATCAAAGTAAAGGAATAGCAAAACAGGCTGTAGTTTGGGTTTAGAAAAGCATTTTGCAGAGTATTTCAGCTCAACTGAAATAGCATAAGTCTGAATTGCAGGTAAATTATCAACATTGTCAGAACACTTGCTGTATTCTAATTCCAAATGAAATATCTGCTGAACAACAAAACAGAAAAAATACTGTAGAAACTCAAAGCAATTTTAAGGGTATACAATTTCAAAGTCAATAAAAATCATCAACAGCTTAGTTTTTTGTTCATGTTACTTTTTTAGCAAAGTTAGATTTTTTTTTAATGCCCCAAGTCTGTCAGTGTTTAAGAGGCATTTGGACAATTACCTTAACAACATGTTTTAGCATTTGGTCAGCCAGCTGCACTAGATGACCACTACAGTTCCCTTCCAATTGAAACAGTCTATGCTACTCTTACACGAAAACTTTAGGAAGAAACTATTTGAGTGCACTTCTGAACTGAGTGAGTGAGCACTTGTAGAAGGAAACAGAATTGCCTGAAGACCCTTTCACAAGGCAAGAATGTTTCCGCAATTCTCAGTTAGTATTGTCATTATTCCTCAAGGAAAACCTTGAATGGCTGCTAAAATAACTACAGTCTACAACATAAAAAGCAGTATGAAAGCTTTGCAAGCTGTTATTTATCTTATCAATCAAGCAGGTTGCCAAACACCTTAAATCACAGGCCACTTTCACAACTGAAAATTGAACACATTGAACTAAGATTGTTGAACTAAAGCGGCTGCATTCACATAAAAAAAATAAATAAATAAAAGACAAGCTATAATTTACTCAAGGGCTCTGTGTTACTATGGCTGTTTGTACCAAAGGCAGATGCATCAGACAAGATCAGGAAAAGCTTTATGACCTTCCCATATCACAAGCAGGCAGCTGAGCTTTCCTTCAAACTCCAAACCAGCTAAACATCCAAAGTGATGGATCTGCCACACAGACAAAAAGGTAACCAGCCATAGACTTGGCACTCAAAAAACACAGCAGGCCAAGCACAGAGGGCTTTGTTTTGCCAATTAATTGTAGGCCTGATCTATATTTTCTGCCCTTACCCAACTGAACCATAGAAACCTCACCCCCTTTTTTCATCAAACAACAGGACACAAAGACAAAAGACTGGTTGGCAACAAAGCATTGTACACGAATACTCAGTAAGTAGAACACCTAGAGAAGGAACAGATACCTGATACAACAGGACTTTTCCTCTATCCAGGAGGGGAAACTTTAAGTCATTATTCAAATCAACAGTGTATCACTAGCAACATTCCTACATTTGCCAATGTATGGGTTGACGGCCCACCCTAATGACAACTCTTTCAGCTTTTACAAGTTAAAGGTTCCACAGCAAATGCCTCCTTTTTCTGTACACCCTGTTGAAGAGTTATTAAAATGCCATTAAGTAAATGTTCGAATCCGTGAGAACACACTGTAGTAAGTGCTAATACAGGTATTTCTACAACTCATTTACTCCCATTATAAAAAGCCCTATAGTTGTTACCATCATGCCATGGGTCACAGGCACTAACAAGCTTCATGTACTAATTCATTACACTCCCATCAAGGATGTTGATCAGTTTACAGGTTGATACAGAGTAGAGGCCTTAACTGGCAGAGAGCTTCTACACTGGGTTTCATACAGAGTCAGTGGTGAGGCAAGAGAAGGTTGCTCTTCAGTGAATTAGGGATTTGTCAGCATGCCAGCCAATGCAATCTGGCACAGCTCTCACAGGAACATTTCTTTGTTTGAGATACATGAGGTATAAAAATGAAGTTCCGCACTTCCCGTAAAATCAGTTCAGATGCTTTATGTGATCCATGAAGTTGTAGTATCAAATAAATCAGTATCCAGTAAGTCATGATGATACCTGCACAGGCCTGCACTTCAATCCTACTGATGTAAGCAACAAGAATTTTTTACACCATGCTTGGTTCATAATGCCCAAGTAGCTTACAAGCCATCACATTTGTACTATTACTGATAAAATACTCGTCTTCATCTCTTAAAAGCAGATATCCTTTTAAATTAAAATCCTGCTATGCTAATATGTGGCAGACTAAATTATTTCCACAGTCAGCCAAAAAAGTGAATTTCTCTAGTATATAAAATAAAATTCTTACCATGCTAGCATTTAAGTAATTCTAAACTTCATCTTAAAACTGACACTTTTTTGACAAAGGCTACACTTCCCTTTAGGTTTTGCAAAATATAACTGCAAATACACTTACCCAATACTGTGATAAAAAATCTGTACCTACTGCACTGTACAGTCATCCAATATTCACATAAAGATGCACAGACAAAAAATACATACTGACATTTACTGAGATAGCATAAACATTGCCCTTTGGAAGTGACTCCAGAGCTCAGAAGGTATTCACAAGGCACAAACGAAGCACTGCATTCTCAAATGTCCGACTGACAGGAGGCAAGCAGAGGAATTGTCAAACCAATCACACAGGCACAGACAAAAAGCTGTGTCCACACAAGGGAGATATTAAAGATGTTCCAGAATCCTCCTGTGACATTTAGACTTACAAAACCAGCAAAACATTGTAGCAAGCAGAGCTAATTATCAAAACCTGCACATAGGCACAAATCATATTTATAATCAGCAACGTCAAACAGTGAAGAGTAAAGGTGTTAACAAAATTTGCCCCCAAAGCTTAAACCTCAAGCGTGCTCACAAATCAGATTCTGACTTGTTTCAAAACTAGCTAAAAGATGATATATGGTGTCCTTGAAATGTTACAAAGTGTTACCATGGATGACTACTCTACAAATGCTAATTAGCTTCCCCGCTCCTAAAGTGAAATTAAAACCTTTTATAAACAAGCTATGATGAGTTACAAAATCCAAAGCAGTAATGCAATCAACCATGTAAATAAAAATAAAGCAGTATACTGTAAAGACTAACAACAAGACATGCTATAAATAAAAGCTCTTAAGCAAACTGCTCAAGGTCAAATTTTATCAGTCCTCTTTGAACACTTGATTCTGTGGGCCTTTTTAGTTACAAAGTTTGTAGCTATGTCTATTCATAAAGCTATTTTATTATTTTGAAGGGATTAGAGAATATGCAATTTTTTGCAAGTATCATGGTCTGTGAAATTAAAGACAGGAAAATATGGTAGATGATTTACAACAAAAATACATCCTACCAATCATGACAAAACATTTTCTGCATCAGGAAACAAACAAAATCAAGATGCAGGAAAACAAGTGGGCAAGTCATTTCTTTATCCTTAATCTTGTTATTCAAATTGATGGGTCATTTCAGCAATTCACTATTTCAATCTCCCAAAACAATTCATCAGAACTGCTCTTTATGCCCTTTGCTTTCCACACAGAAATATACTTATTAGGACTGCAAGCATTTTGAAAAGTGCTTATTCAAGTAGCTTTCATTGTGAAGAACAGCTTGTTTTTGAGGCAAGGTTCTGCAGGTTTTCCTAACTTTGGTTAAAAAACCCCCACAACTCAATCATTCTAATTACTTAATTTCTCATCACAATTTTTTCATGTTTCGCACTTCAAGGATCTCTGTAAACAAATAAATGGTTTTTTGTTCTTTCCAATTTTAGTGCACTAGAACAAGTCTGAAGTGCTTACTTTGAAATTTTCAGGGCCTGATCCAATCTTAGTCTAGATACTTTTTTTAAACATTCCTTTGCAGCAGGAGCTGAAGTTGTTTTCTCTAAAATTTTTAGGCAATCTGAATATGATCCTTTGTCATACCAACTGGTAAAACCTTCTATTTTGAACTCTAAATTTCAGAATCAATTTTCTTGTAACTTGTCCTTTGATCTGAGAATCTGCTTCCCCTCCCCATTTTTTCCATCTTTAATATAAATACACTAAAAATTATGTAGCTTACTAATCAAAATGGAAACATGAAACAGTATATCATGTTTGTTTGATTTTTTTTTTCCTAAAAAGCCACAGAATACAACATTTTTCTAGAGGAAAAAAATATCCTAAGAAATTAAAAAGCCAAAGAAGCCAAACAAGAATTGTGACAACTGATTAATTATTTACTTAAGAAGTATTTTCATAGCTGGATAGAACAGCAAGGAACAGTTTTAAATGTCTCCAGATGCAATTGCACACCTTTCCCTCTAGATATAATTTGTTCAATGGAGGAAGGTCACAATTCAGAAGATTTCCAAATCAATTATAAAATCTAGTAGGACACCACACTCAAATCTCACCTGATGAGGGCTGACAGAGTCTGAATGTTCCTTTAGACACAAGGAATAAAAAGAATAATATATCAGAAAATGCAGACACCCACAAATAAGGAGGTCAAGCCAACAGAAGCATATGGTGCTCTGTCTGTGCACAGGCTTCAGACAATAAGGATAATTAAACACATGATTTGTTTGAGAAGAGTTATTGGTAGCACTTGAGCTGAAGGTCTTTTAAAGCAGAGAACAGCAAGCTACAGTGATGGGGAAAAAGCAAACAAGCAAGCAAACAAACAACAACAACAAAACAAACAAACAAAAAAACCCCAACCTCCCCTCCCCCACAAAAAAAAACCCACAAAAAACCCCCTCCAAAAATAAGAAATCACATATTTGCGAATTATTTGTCCTGATCTGACTGTTAACTTTACTAGGATTCACACTTCTATGACTAGTAAACAATACTGCCCAACACTCTATGGATGAATATAAATCTCAGGGTTTTTAGGTTCCAGCTACTTGGTTCTTATTTTATTCCCAGTGCTAAGAAGTACAGTCACCTCTACTGGCATTTTTTCATTAAGGGGAAAGTGATATAAAAAAATCACTGATATCATGTGCTAAATCTGTCTCACAATAAGCAATCAGTATTTAACATCCCTATCCCTGAACAGAAACCCTAAGAGATAAATAAAAGCTTCACAGATTCCATTCCCAAGAAGCAAAGCAGAACAACAAAAATTATTGCAACTTCTATTGTAGACATTCATTGCACAAAGAGTTTAGTTTAAGGAATTAATAAAAGACAAGCTCAGCTGTGTATACAAAGCATTGAATTCATGTAACCTGGACAGTCACTCTTTACAGTGAAAAAAAAATTACCTTCAAGTAACTGTCATTAAAACATCCCACTTTGATACTTCTGACATGTCTTGCACAAGATTTAAAGTGTACAACAGTGTAAAAGAAACTAGGAAACCTTCAACAACATCACAGCATTACCTCAAAAACACAATTTACAGTAACAGCTTTTACAAAGATCATTATGTCACAATTATTTTTTCAAACTAACTGACAAATAAAAAGCAAGACTGTAACTATACTGCTCAAGCAAGCACAAAGCTCCAGTTTAAGCAAACATTACAACACTGAAACATACTTAAGATACAGGACAGGTCAACAGCCAGCCTTCATTCTTGGCAACACTGAAGGACTGAAGCATATTAAGTGAAAGAAAGCATTTCCATTTCTTTTTTAACATACTAAAATAAAACAATCCGTTCTACATTTCTGCAGAAACATGTGTATTAAGCATACATGTCACATTCATTTATTATGTTTACTTCCATCATTTAGTTTAGGTGTATGTATATACATACATGTTATTGCTACCAAGGAAAAAGAGTATCTTCTAAAAACCACAGAGCAGCTAATTACACTCATTCCTAACAGGACATATCAAAGATGCCATAACCATGACCTGATCTGAGCAGCGTGTAGCTTTATAATCAGCATCTCTGCATGGTGTCATATTTTCAACATTAAAAATAACAACAATACCTAACCTTGATATAACACATTTCTTTCACATCTGTCAAATGAGCATAAGAAACAACCCCTTCACCTGAAATTCTTACAGATTTGCTGACCATGTAAACAAATGCAATTACCCTGTAGGTAATCTGACCTCTTAGAGTCAGTTTGACTACAAGTCATCCATGACATCTCATGTTTCTCCTCAGATCCCAATCAGACAATAATACTTTCAGCTACCTTTTACAAACAAGCACATATACCTGTACTAAGATATCATGTTATCTATTTGTCTCAAATTCCTGGGTAGTTCACTGTCTCCAAACTGCAGAGATGTGGATTTGACAGATGAATCACTTAGTGGGTAAGGAATTAGCTGGATGGTTACAGTCAGAGCTGCAGTCAATGTCTCAATGTCCAAGTGGGGACCAGTGATGCATGGTCCCCTCAGGGATCAGTATGGGGACTGGCACTTTTTAACATCTTTGTTGGTGACAAGGGCAGTGGGACTGACTGCACCCTCAGCAAGTTTGTCAACACCACCAAGCTGTGTGGTGTCTGATGGCCTGGAGGGAAGGGATGCCATACAGCGGGATCTGGACAGCCTTGAGACATGGAACCAAGTGAACTGCATGGAGTACAAGGCCAAGTGCAAGATCCTGCTCCTGGGTAATGGCAATCCCCAGTTCAAGCACAGGCTGGGTGGAGCATGGATTGAGAGCAGCTCTAAGGAGAAACACTTGGGACTTTTGGTTGACCAGGAGCTCAACAGGACTCATCAATGAACACAAGTAGTCCCCAAAGCCAAACATGTCCTGGGCTGCACCTAAAGCAGAGTGGCCAGCAGGGCGAGGAAGGAGAGCCTGCTCCTCTTCTCTGCTCTCATGAGACCCCACCAGCTGTGCTGCATTCAGCTCTGGGGTCCCCAGCACAGGAAAAACACAGACATGCTGGAGTGAGTCCAAAGTGGGGTCATAAAGATGATCAGAGGAGCACCTCTCCTGTGGAGACAAGGCTGAGAGAGTTGGGGGTTTTTCAGCCTGGAAGGGAAACCTTACAGCATTTCCAGTACCTAAAGAGAGCCAACAAGAGAGCTGGGGAGGGACCATTTACAGTGGCTTGGCCTGATAGGAAAGGGGAAATGGCCTCAAACTGAAAACAGGTAGGTTTAGATTAAGGTAGAAATGCTTTACTATGAGGGTGGAACAGGTTGCCTAGAGAAGTTGTGGATGGCCCCTCTCAGGAAATGTTTAAGGCCAGACTGGATGGGGTGTTATTAGCACCATGCTCTGATCAACTGAGCTAATCTCAGTTGCCTCACAAACAGGAAAACAATGGTCTTGAAACAGTAACAAAGATGTTTGCACAAGGTTAGAGAAGGCACTATGGAGCTTGTTAGTTAGTTAGACTTGACTAAGGCTATTAGAATGTGTGTTCCACAAGGTATAAGAAGGTGAAATTTTACATGTTTTTGGTGACAAGTAGAGTCTCCTAAAATACTCAGTGCAGAAAACTAGTATTTTGGTTTAAATTTTCAAAATCACTGTGTTAATTACATATTTAAAAAATTTTTTCCACTATAGTACTCTTCATAAGTATTATTGAACATTGTAATGCTACTGAGAAATATGGCACCATCTGTATTACAAATGGGTTAACATTTCTGAATAGAATTGTAATTTTTAAATTGATCCTTTCTGCAACAAGGAAACAAGGAGTTTATAGAAGAACTAGCACAGTGTGGTAATTACTCCCATAGAAGGAGAGCTTAAGAAGCATAGTCATAAAAAAGATTAACTGATAAAAAAGTTTTTATTTTCCTTATAGGAAGGACTTTTTGTTTTTTAAAGATTTTTTCCCAAAAAATGTTAGCATTGCCAAAATTGTATGGAAAATTCAGTTTTTAATTTTGAAAGACGTAAATCAATAAAGCCATAGAAGTTTTTATTAAGTGTCCTGTTACTTTCATACCATTATTGTGGTATATAAATCAATTTGCTATAAAGCTGCTTTTTTTTTTTTTGAGAATGAAGGGTAGAGTCAACTGCATCAGCCACACACTCTGCAGTTGAACAACACAAATGGCAACACTCCTCTTTAGTATAACAACCTAATCTAACAAACTCCTACATCTAACTTCATTTGAAAAATGCATCTATAATGTCTCAATAAACAACAAAGCCAACTAGCCTCTAATGCCTTTTTTTCCTATGGCAGGTTTAACAATAACAACAGCATGGACAAAGTTAGGATGTACCGTAACATCAGGTATAGACAAAAGCAAAAAGCTGAAGCACAGATTGTTGTTAGGCTCAGAGAGCTATTCTCCACTAATTAAAAAAAATTACCAAGTACAATAATACAACTCTGAACACAATCACAAGCAGTACGTCTTACACTTCGAAGGATTAAACCAACAGTATCATGAAAAATCCAAAAATAAGGCATACAATTTACATGTAAATGACTGCTTGAGTTTTAAATAAGCCATCTCTCTCACCTGGCACTCTGGGAAGTTTGTAGAGAAGGCCAAGACTGTGAGGTGGGGAAGGTACACCCAAACACAGGCACTGCATTCACACAAGCTTCACAGATTTGATTTCCTACAGCAGTTTCCACCCCTCCTCCCTTACAGGAGGTTCTGGCAGAGCAGCCCCTGCTCTTTCCCAAGACTCTATGCCACATCCCAAGACCCTCTGTTCTCTGCCCCAGCCCTCAAAACCAGCATTCAGCCCAAGCACACACTAGCCCTAATGTTGCTCCCCATGTATGTCTTCCCACACACCACAGACCTTCTACCCCATGCCATTAGCTCCCAGCAGCTCTGCACCCACGCAGTTAACAGAACGTGAGCAGGGCCAGCAGAGTATTCCTCCAAACTCAGAGGAATACAACATTAATTTGTATTCTGCAGTAAATTTGAACCAAGCCAGACTAAAACAGTATTATAAAGAAATGACAGAGGGGGAAAGAGGATACAGCAGCATGTTTTAAATGCAATTTTTTTGAAGCCTTCCTAAATTCAATATCCAAGACGTTAGGTTATCTTACAACTGCACATAAACCAGCTTAAACCCCTTACTACAGTATATACAAACGTTCTGTGAATGTCCGAGCATCAATTTTCGTCCTGCATAAAAATAAATTAACAGCTTCACCCAATTCAAACCTTTGATCACTTTAATCTACATGTAGCTAAAATACCACAAAACCTAATTCAATTAATTGCTGGATCCCCAAAACAAAACAATAAGAGAAGGTTTCCATTCAGTTACAGCTCATTCCAAGTTAAACACTTCCCTCAAACTGAGTTAAATACAGTTAGGTCTAAAGCAACATACTACAAATACAGAGTAAAGCATCAGTCCCTTTTTCAGGGTCTTTGTGTAATACAGAATTGCATTCTATACAACTGCCTTCTCAGTAAAGCAATGTGAAGGAGAACAAGGGAAAACGAGCCCTGACCTGAAGGAGTCCACTCTACCTACTAAGTAGTTATTCTACCAGCACGTATGTACACATGTGAATTCCAGAAAGGTCTCTCCTATTTCTTCCAGAGCCTCTCTCATCAACAGAGAGCACAAACAACCCTTGTGCAAAGCAAAAATGTTTATCCCTGATGCTTCCACGCAAACAAACTCTACAACACATGCACCTCCACACATCCTCCAGAATGTGACTCACAGCACATACACCAACCAACTGTGCAGTAACTGAGTGGCTGACCCCTCTCAGACATCCCAAATGCTCAGGGACTTGAGCACTATTGTGTAATTGCGCAGCAACTACTTATCACAAATATGCACTTACATAAAACTTCCCAAAGGTGTCACTTACTCTGCACACTTAATCTGCGTGTACACAATTGGAATTTCTAGTCATGCAGTAACCTCATCAGCAACAGGACGCCTGTGCAGCAGCACCCACCCAGCCAGCCAGGCTGCAGGCTCTGCATCTGAAGGGATTTCTGCCCAGGCAAAATTTCTGTAAAGAAACTGAAGCCTTGTCCAGGAAAATCCATGTGTATGTCTCAAAACTTGTCCAAGAATTATCACATTAATATGCTCACAGACTCCTGAGCATTCAGGCCCCAAGATTTTTGAGGGTTAGGATGCTGAATATTCTCAGTATAATTAACTTAGAGTCCAATATGGCAAGGAAACAAAGCACACAGCAAAGTAGAACACAGTAGAACACAGAAAAAGCAACTATTTCTGACAGCCTGAAAGCTTCCAAACATTTTAACGTGATTTGTTTCTACTGCAGAACTGTCAGTAACTCAGTGAGCTTCTGTACATGTAAATCAAGATGCTCCTACTTTAAACCATTCCTTTCCCTCCTCTCAGAACAAACATATATGCACAAGGCAGGAATTACAGCAAGAAAACCCAGCTTCCTAAACTAAAAAGAGATTAGTAATGATTGATCTATAGCCACATGTTTAACATCGTAATACATGAGAAGAAAATTCATCTAGCAAAAATAACTGGTCAGAGGAGTGCCACAGCCTCAAAATTAACAGCACAATTTTAAGAGCTGAAACTTTTAGAAATTTTTAATAGCCTGCACACAAAACTCAAGTTATTGCGGAAGTCTGGTTATTGTTTCCACACAGGCTAACGGGTGGAGGTTGCTGACGTTCCTTGTTTCTTTGTGCCTTGACAACTGTGTTGAACAAACTGTTTCTGAGAACATGTTCTTTCTAACTTGTCCTCCTTGCAAGCAACTCAGGATCAAAGCTTCATCATGCTCACACATTGCTGCAAATTAACAACAACCTTGTAAGTCAAATGTAATCCCATCACATTTGGTATATTCAAATCTCTAACAGTACCTCTGCAGTTTGTCTCCAAGGGCTATGCAACCAAGTATGAGGCTGTTTATTGATTTAAGTACTTCACTAGTAATTTGTAATGGAAAAAAGATTAAGTTCAGCCCATCTCTGAACTGAGGAAACTTACACGTCCATGGCATTGACGTGTAAAACCACAACTATCTGCAGGTTACTATAGCAAAATTTATGCTTGATAGGCACTGAAAACTTAAATTCTTTCTGAGCATTATATAGTAAAATTACATACTGTCACAAGCAAAAAAAAAGGGGGTTCTGTTGTTCACAGTTAGATAGATGGGTGCCACATCTGTGGGAAGTATCCACAGGAATAGGCAGAAAGCTGCATGAAAGCTGAGGAGACAACCAGAAAAACAGCTGGAAGCACAGCTCTAAAATACTGCAGAGTAATTGCTTTTTAGGCAGAGACTAGCTGGAATAAAGCCTTGCACTGTGAGCAAGGAAACTGCTTTCTATTCACTTTCTGCCATGCTCAGGAAAGCAAAACATAGTGCATTATAAACAAAATTATACACTTACTAGCATCTCATCTTAAAAAGAAACAACTTTCAGGATTCTAGTCCTAAAGATTGTATCAATAATGAAAAAAGCTTTTTTGTTATCCTGGCAGCAAATAAAGTCATAATTACACAGCAGGAAAAAGGTTACTGAGTAAGATACTACTCTGTACTGTGAGAGTGAAAGAAAAGGAAAACAAAAATCATACTTGAAAATAAAAGCAAGTCCTTTTTTGATGTTATTCTAATACAGTAGGTTCATGGCTCCTAGCTATAGAAGTGGCTGTTTATTGTTATTAACAGTGAGAGACTAAAATAAACAGATAAGGGAATCTGCTGAAATACAAGCAAATATTGTATGTATTTTAAGGGATCAAATTATATTATAACAAAGGGCAACTCTCACATATCTCATGCAAACATCCATTTTCATTATTTAGGAATGAAACACACTGTCATGTTGCTCTTGGCATAAGGAAAGACAAACCTGGCAAATGCCAAGAATAACTAATATCATTTAGGTTAGAAGGGACTTCTGGGGGTCGCCTAGCCCAATCCCCCGCTCAACACTAATTTCACAACAATTGCTACTTCAAAGCTGGAGCATTCCTGACAGCTGTAGGTCTTCCCTAGCTAAGATTTATTTTGGAAGTGTCATATTGACTTTAAAAATCAGTATAATTCACTCTTTGTGCTAGCCCAAATCTCTATTGGTACCAATTATGGTATCATTTACTTGTCACTGCTGGTTTAACTATTCTTGAAACTGCCTACATGGAAATTCTTCACCACCAATCCCTCCCCAACAATCTACTCTAGTATGTAACTGTACTTGTCACTACAAAAACTGTCCACTATTGAACCTTTCTCTCCCATTCAATTTCAGTTTGTTAGATCTTGTTCTTCACTATGGTCACAAACAATAGATTATGTCTTTTTTTCTTTCTCTTTTTGAGAAGAAACTCTTGGCAAGAAATTTTAAAATATTAAAATTATCTTCCTATCTCTCTCCTCACACCTTTCCCTTAAGGTAAGGAATTCTCATGAATGACCCTTCCCTTACAAGGTGGGCTTTCTGGATCTTTGATCACTTGTTGCTTCTTTGAACCCCACCTAATGAATCTACCTTCTTCGCAGTGCACCATCCCGTAGCAGACACAGTACAAAGCAGAGCAAAAAGAAGACTTCCTGTGTCTTGCTGGAGCAGTACACTTCAGACGTATTTCCTTAAACCTCTTTTTTGCTCAGCTTCTATTGTTTTCTGCAATAATGTGATGAGTCACGTGTAGCATGACTGTCATTCCTATTTATAATGCCAACATCAAATTTCTTCCCAATTTTTCATTGATTTTCTTTTTCTTTACTGTACACAATTGATTTTCTTTTTCTCTGCTGTACCCCATGTTTTGACTGGGGCACTTGTACCTACCTTCAACCCACCATTTACTTCCACTTCCTGACTCAGTCTCCCATTTGCCTAATCAATCTTAAACTTCAATCTCTTTGTTTACCTTTGTTGCTCCTCCCATCATGGTGCTGTGTGAAAACCACTAAGAATTCTATGCCTCTAATCATCTAGATTCACTAAGGAAAATATCAACTACCATCAAGAAAGGACAGATCATTGCAAAGCCCCTTTTACTCATGTGAAAATGTTACAGTAAGGCATGAGCAGCTGTGTCAGATGCAACTGTCTTTCCTGGCTTGGCTAAATTACACCCATGATGGTCTCAATAGCCTCTAGATGTGAGCAGCAACCAGCATTTTGGAGATGTTACCAAAAATTGGTTAAAAAAACCCCCGTTAACACTAATGTAGCATTAAGAAGCAGGCATTCTTTGTTTGGCTGGATGCAAGAGGGGATAGCTCATGGAAGCACGGAAGACTCAGGCTGAAGAACAGTTAAGAGAAGTTACAATGAGCAGAAGCACGGGCTTTCCCCAACTCTAACACTAGGCTATAATCTAGAGCAGCACCTCAAGATGTTGGTTAGGCCAGATTCCATTAAATACTCTGGTAGCAACCAAGTTTTATAATCCCATAAACAGATGAGCTAGCCAAGCTGGCAGGTTACAAAAAATGCAAGAGACAAGGAAGTGCTGCTAAACTCCCTTGGTAAAAATCCTTTTCACTGCAGTTCTCCAAAAACCCCTGGTGCTAGAGGAGTTCTCCGACAGCAGTCATAAGATAGAAACAAAGATGCTGGAGACCTAAATACTGTCCCACCTGAACAGCTATTCAGCTATTCTGTACTATTCATCTGGGACAGGGTGTTCACTACCTGCACAGGACTCTCAGTAACCAAACCAAACCTACATTCCTGATTAGGTTTAATGAAATTCAACTATTTTTAGTATCAGTAAGCTATAGGCCAATTTCTTGTTGAAAACAATCTTAAAGTGTATTTTAGATAAAGAACAGAACAACATTCATGTGCTGGTGTTAAAAAGAAAAAGGAAACTCTTATTTCCTTTAATTTTAGCTCCTGGAAGATATGTAACAGAATTTCCAAAGGAAACCAACACTTCCCTTCTATTTAACAGAAATGAAAAGAGCCCCCTCTTCTCCAAACTGGCATAAATTGTTATAAGAACTTTCCCAGCCCGTCCCTTCCCTTCCCCTGCCTTCCCTCCTCCCAGTTTGTAGTCCCTTTAACTTTTTTGGTTGGTTGGTCTTCACTCACACATCAGTGGAAAATGAGTGTCTAACTCTGAAAATCAGAACACATAGTCAGAAGGCTGTAGCAGCATTTATCTGCATAACAGCTGCTCTTGGGACCCAGTAGAAACTAAGGTGGGTTATAGTTGCAAAATACACATATTTCTCAGATTTCTCACCTTTCCTTTATGAGCATATTGCATAACCACTGCCAAGGGGAAAGATAGATAGATAGATAGATAGATAGATAGATAGATAGATAGATAGATAGATAGATAGATAGATAGATAGATAG
>VZUI01047485.1:0-88400 GCA_013401135.1 Cettia cetti
GTGTTCTCCCGTGGGGTGATCACAAAAGTGAGCGGGGGTCTCCAGAGTTTTTATAGGTTAAACCAAAGTGAGGGGCATTGAGCCAAGGTGAGAAACAAAGCAAGGGGCACTGGGCCAAGGGAGGAACCGGAGCGAGGAGCACTGGGCCGAGGCAGGAAACACCTGAGTCAGGAGCTCATAGCTGCTCAGGGACATTCCAAACCGTACCTGGCCCCTAAGGCAGTGCCAGGCCTGTCTGGGCAGTCCGGGCAAGCAGGCTTGGTTCAGTCCACCATAACCAGTCCATCCATTGTTCTTGCATGGGTTCCCATAGGAACCAGTCCCTTGGTCCAGCGAGCACACCTGCAGGCAGGAGTAAACAGTAGCCTCCAACTTCAGCTAGCTCCAAAACTCCTGTGTAGGATTTTAAGGTCTCAGTCCCAGTCCTTGGGGGTCTCAGTCTCTGTCCTTGACGACAGTCGTGAGGCAAATGACATTTCTGGACAGGCTCTGACAGATGACAATTCAACTATTGCACAGAAAGTGATAGGATTTCTGCAGGTTAGTGTGAAACAAGTTACATCCCATGTGTTTATATTCATTATGATTTATTTAAAACTGCCAGGATAAGTAATATAACTGCACCTGCTCTGAAGAAGCATTGATCTAATTCCTGCTCTCTACATTCCAGGTAGCTGGGATGAACCTGTGTAATTCCACTCAAATGAAATTATATTATTTTCTAAATTGATACAATATTGGGTAAAGAACATATTTCAAATACTTGCTATATCTGCGATTTTGGGTGGTGCTGGATGTTGCTTCTTATTGTCTCTGAATCAAATGTGATCTTTGGATGCACTTAGGCTGACTGGGAAGAGAGATAGTGACATTTTTTAATCAGCTTTGTTCTAACAGGTTATGCACCATAAACTGATTGGGAGTGTGCTAATAGGCTCCTTTAAAGTGGATCTGGGGACAGTGTACATTCAGCCAGGTGAGTGGTGCATTTTCTGCCCTTTTTTTCTGTAAAGAGAGATTTGAGACAGGGAAGGAGAGGAGAGGGAGATGTGCTGCTTTTCCACTTAGATGGGTGTGGTTTACACCAATTTAAAGCTTTTGGGAGAGTTGTTTTCCTATTTGGATAGCAGAGTACCAGCCAAACTGTTGGAAAGAAGTTCAACACTGAAAACATCTGGGCAATCTGCCCATTGGTGGCTAGCATTTTTCAAGGATAGCATTTCTTTAAGTGGTCAGAGTGGGCAGCTGAATGTTCTACAAAACCCAGCTGCACTCATTTGTTACAGAGCATCCAAATCTCTGTCACCTGTGTTGGGGTAGAAGGAGTGGAGGGAGGGAGACTAGGATGGGAAGTGGAAGGAATGGTGAGAAGAGCACAAGACAAGAGGAGAAGCAGACCGTAACAGGAGAGAAGATGACAAAGAGGTGGCCATGGGTCCACTTGACTTGTCATCTTCAGAGCTGTCCTGTGATTTCTGAAATTTCAAGCTAAGAAAAGATCACCTACCTCTCTTTTGGTGTTTTTTACAACCATCCACAAAACATGTACCTTTTTCACTTCCATAATTACTCATGGATATGGTCTCTTTGTCTTGGGGAAAGAACATATTTAGGCCACTTGCTGTAGATGTCACAAAGTTATAGGAGGAGTGTGGAGTCATTTGGGCCACTCTCTCTGCAGGGTTCCTGTAAGAGTCAGTAGGGAGGAATGGCCTATCTGAAATGAGCAGTATATGTCCATGCTCAGGCTGTGTTAGTTTTCAATTCAGTCCTGTATCTCCTGCTCACATCTTTAACATGAGAGTGGTGTCTGAGGGTTGATTTTCAGCTCATATCCCTGGTACACCATGGTGTCTCCTTCCTGCTCCTTTACCCACCCAAGGTGATGTCCAGAGACTTAATGTGAGATTTCAGGACCTTTCTTGATGGGGTTGTTGAAACAGGGTTACAGCAAGGGCTGTTGTGGGTGAATTTTCTTGTACATTTTCCCCCTTGAAAAATAGAGCTGAACATGCTTCTGGCTAATTCTTCTTCCTCTGGTGGCTGTTCACTCTCCTTCCTTTTCTCAGCTGTCTGACAGCATTACAGTGGCCACCCAGCAAGGGTTTTGCTGCCAGAGTTTTGAGATCTTCAGACAGTTCTCATCAAAGAAGTGGCTTTTACTCATAAAGACTCAGCCTTAGTTCACCTGCTGAAATCTCACTCAGGCTTCCACTGGTCTTTAGTCATTGATCTCAGTAAACATTGATGAAAATGAGCTTGTTTCTGACAAGTTCTGGATTAATTCTTTGCTTGCCTTTTTGATCACAAAATATTTTGGACCCTCTAGAAGTGTCTGATAAAAAAGTACATTTTAGAACAATTCTCTTGACAGCACAAATGTTGTTCGATCTACTTTTTCTGGAAGTGAAAATACTTACATGTTTTTAAATCCTCTATTTGAGTGTCTAAGGTTGTCCTTCTTACAGGTCATCAGTTTTGTGACAAGTGGGCACTTCTCACAGACCCTGCTGACATTAGGACAGGAGCCAAGGGGTACCTGAAGTGTGACCTCAGTGTGACTGGGAAAGGTGATGCAATACAAGCTACACAGAAAACAGCTGATACTGAGGAACAGATTGAAAAGTACTGTAATACTCTTGTTTTGTTTTGGTTTTTTTAACTACTTTCTTCCTTACTAAGTGCCTCAGTAAGTCTGTGTCCTCCTTTCCATCCTTTCCTTGTTAACTCAGGGTTAATAGCTGGATAACACTGTACACCTGGCTGTTCTCACATGCACAAAGGGAGTTTCTACACTCCTCTCATCTAAATTGAGGGGCAAGTTAGGGTCACTTCTCTGCAGGTGATAGAATTGACCCAGTCCTGTTGGCTAAGTTCCAAATTACCCCTGACAGAACATTCATTGACCTGAAGCCAATTAATGATTTCTTAAAGCAGTGAAGCAAGAAGAAATAATACAAGGAAAGCCTATTCCTTCTCCGCTCTCAGATGTGAGTGTATGGATATTTCCATATCCTTAGATGAACTCCAGAATACTATCATTCTCCTTGTAAAATATAGACATTTAAGGTGGTTAATATGCTACCAGCATACTTTAATTTTTCCTGAAGCAATGTTTCTAGTCAGTACTGGCATCCTGGATCAAGTCTGTGAAAAGTCACCAAGCTGATGGAGCACATAGTCAATTGGGAAAGGTGGTGGGTGTTGGTCTTTGAGCCTATAGGAGAGCACTCAAAGGGGCATCATGCATGAAGAAGACAAAGACAGACACTTTTCAGATGAGTGGCTCTTTTCAATAGAAGGATGAGAGGCCTTGGAGGCAGGTAAGAACAATGAAATTTCAGAACAGATTTTTTTTTTTTTACCATGGAGACAGTCAAATGAAACAGGGGCCCCAAGAGAGTGCAAAATCTCTGTCCTTGAAGATATTCAGAATTTACTGAACATGGCCCTGAGAACCTTATCTAGCCGGACCTGATTCTGTATCACATAGAAAGGTTTGATGAGTAATACCATATTATTTTCTTGTGCTAAAAAGATTTTTTTTTGGTTCAGATGAAGTGCATGCTAACCCAAGATCAGTGCTGTTGGAAAAATATCACTTCATTGTCTGAGTTTTCAATTTTAAGAAGACAGCTTCTCTTTTCCTTTCAGGAATCTCTTGATCCCCAAAGGCTTTCCATCTGAAAGACCATGGGCCAGATTTTATGTGAGAATTTACAAAGCAGAAGGACTTCCAAAGATGAACTCCAGCATCATGGCCAATGTCACCAAAGCATTCATAGGCGACAGTAAGGACCTTGTGGATCCCTATGTGGTGGTCATGTTTGCAGGTCAAATGGTAATTGGGATCCTCTTGATCACAAAAATAGGCCTTTTTTCCTATTAGCTGTGCTACAGGCAAGTGATTATGCTGCTGCCATTTAACTTATATAAATTAGGTGAAACACATGTCTTGGTCATCAGAAAACATTTAGTTCTTAAATTGTGCAGAAATAAAGTCATGGAGACACTTAATGCCAGCAGATCTAATATAAGGTTCACAGCAGTAAGTTAGAGGCAGGCAGCAGGAGAGGAAAGAGGATTCTGTAGCAGTATTACTAAAACACTGAGTTACGATACAGTGATTTACCCAGCAGGGTATTAGGCCAGTGCTGTGTTCTGGTCTCCCTTGAGTAAAATAAGGAAGCAGGGCTGAAATCAGTGAATGTGGTTCAATCCGGGTTTTAGGGCAGTGTATTGATTTCTGAATTACTCTGCTGAAATTCAGGACTCAGCTTTCCTGTGTGCAGTAAGCATTTTAGCAGACTGGCAATGTTGCTTGGCTTCATTGCTCCTAGAACAATTTCAGCATCAAACATGGTTTGACAGATCACTGCTTGGAGAGGCTTCTGACTCTGGTGGAGGAGTGTAAAGGAGGTCCAGGGCCTGGTTCCCCTGGGGTACATCATGAAACATTGTGTCAGGGAGCCTGTCTTGATTATTGGTGTAAATAAACAAAGGATCAAAAAGGAATTTATTTTAAGCCAGCAATACTTTCTGTGTGCAAGGAAGCCTTAGGGACAGCTCTAGTTAGTCTTTTTTAGATGTTTCAGGCATGAGAATGAGGCTCTTGATGCTGATTGCATGTTTTGTCATTAATCCAAATTTCAAAGTACTACTGTGGGTTAAAACAGGCAAACACATGTAGCATCTTCAGGTACAATAGAGGGATGAAGAAGACAAGAATGGGTCACTGATGTGAGTTTGCACACTGGTGTGCAAAATATGGTTTTATAGAGAGCGTTGGTGGGTTTTCTGACTCAGTTCTCTCCACTTAACGAGAAAGTGTAAGAGCTGCCACAGCCAGTGACTCTATGGACTGTAATACAGTCCTGCCATCTCCTTAGGTTTGGAGTACCTACCCCTCTTGCACACAGGCATATGTCCAGAACATGAACCACAATGATCATATTTTATGCTAGATAAATTGCCTCATTTAGGGTAATCCCATCGGTACCCACAGCCTGGCACCTGTAATGAATTTAGTCTTTAACAAGAAAAACTGCACTGCATCACCACTACCTAGATATTTCAAAAGACATTTCAAGACGTGCAGTTTGTAGCAGAAATGCCAAAGTCTGGCTTTACAGATACATTTTGTGGATAAGGGTCCTGAAGAATTAGATTTTATTCCAGGCTCTGCTGTGTGCACATGGGAATTCTTTAGCCATAGTGTGGTATTTTATCAGATATGGAGGGCAAAATGAACAAGCTAATAGAAAAGTCAAAGTACTTTCAAGAAAGGACATTTGTGCTTTAAAAAGAGAGATGCTGCTAAGTGCAATTTCTGTTGTACTCATTGCCATGCTCCAGAGTTCAACCCCTCTGGAATTAAATTTGCTGGACTTTCATTTCAGGGCCGGACAACAGTGCAAAAGAACTGTGCAGATCCAGTGTGGCACGAACAGATTATCTTCAAAGAAATGCTCCCTCCACTCTGTCGAAGAGTCAAAATCCAGGTCTGGGATGAAGGCAGCATGAATGACGTGGCCTTAGCCACCCACTTCATTGATTTAAAAAAAATATCAAATGAACAAGATGGTGACAAAGGTAAAGGGGAAAATGTCTGTTCCAGGATATACCCTTAAGGTAAAATCTAGTTGCATGGGATCTTGGCACTGGCTAATCCTAGTTTAGGGATGTCCAGAGTTCAAAGTTGGTTCTGAGACACCTTCTATTGCTTAACATCACATTACATTACATTGTGCTCAGTGCATGGAGGGCCTGGCATTGTTGTTCTTGTTACAGGGCTACTGCATAATTTGGTACCATCTTTGTGACTGTGGCAATAGTCTAATCCATTGGGAATGACAGATGTAAGTTTATAGTTCATGTGAGTTTCTGTTAAGCAATGAAGGCACAAACTGAAAATCACTAAAAATCAAAGTCAGAGCAGGCTTGGGTTTTTGATCTACCCACTGGAAGCAAAGTGTTTAGGTAAGGCTCAGCTGGGTGCTATCACAGCCCAGGGAGGCACCATGGACTGGTGTGTTATCCTCTATTTGAAGAGAGGCTCCCTATCTGGAGTTCTTTCACTGATGTTTGAATCTACCTGTATAGCCTTGTTTATGTTGTGGTGTGACCTGCATGTGGAACATGGTCAGCTATCACAGCTCTGTGAAGGCACAGTAACTCCTTAAATAGGCCAATTCAAATGTGTATCTCAGTCCTTAGTCAGAAAATAAAAGAGAATTTTGTATAAATTGAGTAACCCATACTTGGAAACAGTTTGACCTAAAGGAGAAAGCCTCCATTCTCTCCTGTCATGTCCCAATCTTCAGTCTGCAGCAGCAAGCTGTTTTTTCAAGAGATGCAATAGACCTCTTGCCCAGCACATGTGGTACCATCATCTTCTGAGAAAGAGCTCCAACACAGCACAGCTGGTTGGGTATTGGTAGAGGTTCCTTGGTGTTTAAGAATTGTACTACAAAGAAGTGTTCTGTGTGGAGTGATTCCCCACAGCCCAGAAATGGGTCCAAGTTTGGCTTTTGGGGCATTAGAGCCAAGATTTCTTGGAATAGACAGTGAGGAGAGCACGCTAACACCTAACAGAAAAGCCACAAAAGGTACTTTTTCTCCAGGGTTTTTACCTACCTTTGGGCCTGCCTGGATCAATCTCTATGGCTCACCCAGGAACCACAGCCTCATTGATGACCACCAGGAGCTAAATGAAGGTTTTGGAGAAGGAGTCTCCTTCAGGGGACGTCTCTTCCTTGAGATTGCTGTGGAGATACTTTCAGGAGGAGCCCGTGAGTCGAAGTTTTCAAGCATTATGAAGGATATCAAATTGTCATCTAAAGCTAAAGACTTCAAAGCACTCAAAGGAAAAGACAAAACTGACAAAGCGGGAGAGGACAGGAAGTCAGCTTCTCCTTCAGACAAGATGAACTCAACTGAAGTGGAAGTAGAGCCATTTGATGTACCTTTAGAGGTCAGTATAACATTAAGAGATTGGTTGTCATGTGTCTCTAAATCTCCAAGAATGGCACTGGTATGTGTATTTGGGGTCAGGCCATATAATACTGCTTTTTGTGCTCCCTACAGTTGCTCCGTGCTTTCACAGTCTTGGGATCTCCCCACAATAATACAGCACAAATGAAACATTAATGCATATCTGTAACTCAACTCTCAAGTAGGATTTGCTGTTCATAAAACTTAGTCTCCTGTCATATTATCCCTTTTGCACTAGCTGCATCCCCGTGTTCCTACTAGAAACTTATCTGACATAATAATGTCTACTAATGGACAGAGAGCCGGTGTGGACAGCTGGAAATTATAAAGCCTGACTTCCTGCATGCATTCAAGAAAATCCATAGCTGTCAATTGAAGTCAATAGAGAATCATTGACATCGAATCTGTGCAAATGCAGAGAGATAGAAACAGTCTAGCCTGCTTTAGTCTCTTCCTTGAATACTGCATTGCCAATGTGGTGTTAGTGTTAGGCTGATAATCCCTTTAGAAGAAGAGCTGAAAATTATGTGCTCAGTTTCAACCAGTGTTAACTGATGTTGTTTGCCCAATTACACCTGTTGTGTAGGATTACATCTTGGGAAAATCTGCACTATGGTGCTTTGAGAAGGTTGGGCAGTTGTGTGTGTAGGCTTGGGAGCTGAGCCAATGTTTGAGCTTTGGTTCTCAGCTCCACCACGTGACTCTCTGGGAACAACAGCAATTGTGTCATATGCAAGCTCATTTCTTTTAACCCAATAAATAGGAAAAAATATTCTCATAACCAATTTTCTTCCCACTTCACTGATCTACTACAACTACCTGACAGGAGGTTGTGGTGAGGGGTGGGTTTGCCTCATCTTCCAGTCAACTAGCAATAGGACAAGGGGAAATGGCCATGAGTTGTGCCAGGGGAGGTTCAGGTTGGATATTAGGAAAAATGTCTTCACTGAGAGAATGGTTAAGCTTTGGAACAGATTCCCCAGGGAAGTGGTGGAGTCACCATTGAAGGAAGTGTTCAAAAATGAGTAGATGTGGTGTTTTGTGATATAGGTTACTGGGCACCTTCAGTCAAATTTGGACTTGCTGATCTCAGAGGTCTTTTCCAGCCTTGATGATTCTGTGATTCTATGTCACTGATCAAAACTTTGTCTTTTGTAGTGGGAGTTCCATCTCACTTCTTAAGATATTAGTGTCCTTTATTAGTTCTGATTCTTGGTCTTTCCACGCCATCTCTATAAGTAAATAGGACAGTAGCAATTGTTTGGTCTTGAGGCCTAGCCCTGAGAAGTACACTTCCTTGTCCTGTGCCCTGGCATTTCTGGCCTGAGGGCTGGCTGGAGCAGGTCAAGGAATGTGTTAACAGAGAACTGGCATGGGTAATTGCAAGCCATTTGTGTGAACTTGTGCTCTGCTGTTACTTTATTTACTCATATAGTTGTAAATTACCTCTGTCCATCAGTTCTTCTCTGAAGACTAATAAAGGTGACATTCAAAAACATTTATTTCCATATGAATTTTCCTTTATATGCAAGAAATCCATTATTTTGAGTAGCTCAGACACTATGGTCTTGGGCCTGGCTAAATACTCCCGATAGAGAAACAAACCCTGCTGTAACACCCACCAACAAACATTAATAGCAATAATAAGGATTTAATTCTGGCTGCTGTTTCTCAGTTTTAAAAAGAGAATGAATAAAAGGCAACAGCATGATACAGTGATGCTTGATATTATTTGGTTTTGACATTCAGCAACTACTTTGTGCTACAGTAGACAGTAATTTTATTACAACCCTTTGAAAGGAAAAGCAGGAACAGGAGGCATTACCAATAATGCAAAAAAAGTCTCATAGAGCCTCTGAGACAACAGAGGCAAATTATCCATCCCCACAGCACAACTTTATTGACCTATTCCAACAGCAAGAAGATATTAAAATTTGTTTTCTTTATAATGGGAGATAGATGCATGTGTCATAGTCTCTGAGCCTTGGTTTTATTAGATACCCTTTTCTCTGGGTTTCATACTTAAAAAATACAGAAAGCTAACGTTATTCTGGAGCTGCAATCTGTTTGAGCTGTTGACTTTGCTAATCCTGTCACTGAAGACCTCTGCTCTTTTGCTGTGTATAGCAGAGGTTTTTCAAAATGAAGGGATCATGGGCTGTGTTAAAAACAGTTTCTATTTTGCAAAAGTCAGGGACACAAATATTCATGTAGAACTGATGTTTTCATTCATTGCCTCACTCACATCATTTTGCAGGTGTTGTGAAATGAGGAGGGTTTGGATGGAAAGATCATGACAGTTGGGGTATAAATTTGGGGAGAACTCAAAGCATAAAGTAAATCTCTTTTGAGCTTAGTCTTGGCTTGGGGTTAATAGCTTGTTTTGTTAATGACCCAAGAGCATCAGAAGTGTTAGCTGGCCCTCCTTGACTGAGAGTCCACGCCAGGCACAAGCAGATGCTGGGTCTCCAATAGGTGTAAACAGAGTCTAGCAGAGCCTTATAATTCAACAAAAGACCATTGCACTTTCCCTTTGTGCTGTAAAAATAGTAGAAGGTAAAATAAAAGCCAACATTTTCCTCCTTCTTTTCTAACAGATCTATGAAGAGAAATTTGAGGAATTCCTTCTCTTTGGGACATTTTTTGAAGCCACAATGATTGATAGGAAGATTGGGGAAAAGCCAATAACTTTTGAGGTTTCTGTTGGTAAGTGTGTTAATGTCTTACCCAAAGGAGAGAGGGAGCCTCAGGAGCAAGGGAATGATAGGTGTTACTGACTGATGTGTCTCAGGGCTCAGGAATCAGCTTGAGAGTAGAGCTTACATTTGAGTTAAACCCTGATTATAATTTCTCTGGATAACAGTCAAGCTGTGCATACTGATGCCTTTCTGTCTTACTCCCCAAATGCCCTGTATTAATACAAATCCTCTCCCCAAAATATACAGCACCTTAGCCAGTATTTACCCTCTTAATCACTTGGGAGATCAAACTCAGATAATTTACTTCAGGCAGAGTTCATTCTGTGATGTCCATTGCAATCAGTCCCTGGCTGGGAGGGAGCCCTTTGTGGGGGATGATCCCCATCCATTGTCTTGGCCAACCCCATTGAGTTACCTGTGGGTCTGTGAGTGTGGCAGGGGATGATGCAAAAGCCAAGACTCAAGTTGCAGGCACCACCTTGTCCTAACATCCTCCTGGTAAGTCCTTTCCTCTTCCAGGGTAAGCAGGACCATACGCCATGAGCTCTGTCTGCACTGTGGAGCTAAATTGTCCCTGGAAGCAGACTAAAGAGAAAATGAAGACATTTTCATGAATATTGAGTTCATATTTTCAAAGCCGTTGAACTTTCTCTTAAGAGAGAAGCTTGAAGTGGTCTCATTTCCCTTGCAGGAATTTGGTTATTTCTGTATACCAGACCCACCAAGGGTCCAGGTGCACAGTGGCACCCTGGCACTTCCAGTCTTTGTGCTCGTGTCCATGACTGTGCTCAGCTGTAAGGCTTTGTGTGCAGGGAGGGATGCTGTGAAAAACAGGGCAATCATGAGTGATACTGATTCCTGCTGAAATTTAGCAGGAAGTTGAGCTGAGAATGACAAGAAACTGATTTAAATAGCTGGACAAGAATGATAGTGATTCTTGTCAGAATTAATAGTAAAGATGAATCTGGCTCTGAATTCTGGACCTGAATGTCTATTAGCCACCTGTGTAGCTGTAATTTGGACCCAAACTTGGCAAGTTGTCATTATTTACATAAAAGGCTGAACCAAAAATCCAGATAGGACGTCATATGAGGTGATTCAGCACATTCTTCTCCTGCAGGGAATGTTTTCTCTCTGTCTCTTTTAAAATCTGTAATTATCAGTTTGATGGATATACCTCTTTCCCAGTGCTGATAATTGCCCTTTAAGGCAAAATCCTTTTAGGGAAGATGATTGTATCATTAGCAGAGTTGTCTGGCATTAGGCTTGAAGCTGGGGCCTCAAAGGTTGTTATTACTAACTCTGCAACCCTAATATGCAGAATTTACTTGTCTGAAAAAGAGTTTATAATTTCTGAGATCAAACTTTGAAATGATCATCCATATGTTGGGAAGAAGACATATATTTTCTGTATGCATCAATTCTATATCAGGGCTGCTGAGTATAGAAATATCAACAGCAGTATTGTTTTGGTTTCTGAATTTCTTTAGCAAAAGCTGAAGGTCCTGGGGGCCAGCAATCAGAGGATCACAACACTAAGTGATGTGATATGCTAGGTATAGGTCACATGGGACAGGTAGGGAAGCTCTGTTCTAGAACCTGACATTCCAGGGACAAACATAACCTTTATAAACTGTGGTGTGATTAAAACAGCTAAATGGACAGGAGGGGACAAAGGTTTTTCCACTGGTATGACTGACCATTTTCTTTTTTTAAAACCTTCTTCATGTTTACCACCTCCAAGTTAGACATCTCCTGTAACCCTGGGTCTCTAGGTAACTTTGGAAGTACTACTGATGGGGTGCCAACAAGAGCTGGAGGGAAAAAGAAGACACATAATGGAGAAGCAGAAGAAAGCCTTCTGCATGAGGGGGAAGATGACATTTCTCATGACCTAGGAGTACCCCTGATATCTACCACACCCCCTGAGAAACCACTGATAACAGGTGGGAACAGGTGAGGATCTGTGTTTCAAAACTTCATCATGTAGGACTCTGGTTCTTATTTTATAATCCTGTGGAACTCATTGATGAAACCTGGCAACATTAAAGAGTTTACGTTAAATGGAGGCTTTCAGGTCCTCAATTACATCTTTCACAACAGTAAATTTTCTTGTCTTCACTCAAGTGTACAGGCCCTGAGCTACTTTATGAGCATATAATCTTGGCCTCATGGGCTCTTGAACCTTTTCTGAAATTGTTGTGTGTTACACCAGCTGTACATTGGAAATCTACAGCAAAATGCAACTTCTTCAGTGCTGTCCCTGTTTAGAGTCCCACAGTTTGATTACAAGTAACACCTAGCCAGTGTCTAGCTTCAAAAGAACAGTGTCACATGTGAAATATTGAAATCTGGTCAAAGCAAAGTCACCTTTCCAGAACACTTTCTAGATCTAATAATTATTGATACAGACTTAAATAGAGAGTAGTAACAGAAGTAGGAAGAAATAGTCACAGAGAAAAGAAATGGAGCAATGGATGAAAGCATGCAGAATAGTTCCTCTAAATAACCTTGTTTACAAACAGAATTGTAAAAGTTTAATTAATTTGAAAGATGCTAATTAGAAGAACTGTTTTCTTTGTTGTTTAGTAGGTAGAATAATCTCCAATATTGGTGACTGCCAAGACTAGATGGTTCTTTAAAAGGCCAAGTAATCTACAGATATAAGGACCAGGAAGAAAATATCAACCTCACTCTGATTTCTGTATGTCTCTAAATTTAAAAATTACCTTCATTCTTTTCTGCAATCAATGGCTCACCTAGATTAAATAAGAGCTAGTGAAAGCAAACAAGAGTGAAAATATCATGGTAAAAAATTCTGGGTTTGCAGCAAGTAAAAAAAGAGAGGGGAAAAAACTCAGTGCTTGATAGAAAGTTGTCTTTACTCATTAACAGAACTGCAAATTTGGGTACATACAGAAGGTTATTATCTTCCCTGAGAGAAGCTGGGATTTTTTAGTTTTCCCTTAACAAGAATATAGATTTTAAGACCCATTGTAAAAGAATGATTCACTCTTCAAATCAGATATTTGCTTCTTGGCTTGGTCCAGTATTAATAAAGTTTTCTCTCATTAAATATCCCCTTTTCTCAGGTTTATGTAGAATGCTGCATCATTTATTCCCCCCTGTACCATTTAAAGCAATCTGGTCAGCCACAGATACCAATTAATGAGTTTTTCACTGTCTTCTCATAATGGCCTCTTGGTGGTCTCACCACTGGATATTTTTAGTATTAATAAGTACTTAATGGGATAACCAGTAGTTTAAATAAACTGCATGTTAGGTTCGTAAATGAACCATGGAAAACAAAAAGAAGAGTGTATTTTTGAGATTAAAATCACTAACTAATGAAAGGAACAGGTAGAGGAACAAGACTTCTAAAGCAGATGCCATGAAACTTCCAGGATTTTATGTCAAAACTTAAACTAAGGATAAGCTAAAACTGAAAAAGTGATTCCTCAAAATTATAATAGTGGGAATAAAAGATAAGAAATTTCAGTTTTCCATTTGAATTTTTTCATGACTATATACTCTTCTTAGTAAATCTGATAAAAAGGTTCATAAGCTCTATGAATTTCAGGTTAAGATGTTCAGGCCCTGGGAGATGGTTGAATTGATTTTCTCTCTTCTGAAAGCACCAAAATTAATGACATCCAAGGCCTGTGCAGCTCTGCTGTGCACCAAATTCAATGGGTAATTCTCACCTCGTTGTAGGTTATTGAGAAGAAAGTAAATGGAAAATTCTCTCTCTTTTGATATCACATAGGGCAGTAAAATGAAGTTATAGAGAAGATATTAATCTTTTTAATGGAAAAAAATTCACACATAAACCTCTTAGGGATGTGTGGAAGTTAAGAGTCTTTGATATGACACTCAAGAACAAAAAGTGATATGGTTTCCATGGTCTTGGCTTGGTGATGTTAGATCACCTGTGGCCAGTTCTATATGAAATCATGGAGATTGTCTGAGGCCATTAGAACTATGGACAGAAGAACATGAAGTGGTATGCAAATGTTCATACACATTAAAAAGGTCTCCACTGCCCCACCACTGGTACAGAAAATGAGGAGACCACTATAGCTAAATCCAGTGTGGCTGAGCAATTAATTTTCATAAGGCTGTAGTATTTATATAAAAGAGGACAATGTGCTTAGTGGGTACATGGACTTGGCATAGTACCTACTACAGATGTAATCAAAACATCAACTTTGTAGCAGGTCTGCAGAGACTCTGTTTATGCTGGCCTCCTGCTCATTTTTTTAGAGCAAGTTACTCATGCAGCTGAACACAAAAAGAAAGCAGAGTTACAAGAAAAGCCAGTATGAAAACTTGGACTTAAGATCAAGAGAGCGAGAAGAGAGAGCAATGGATGCATTTTATCACTGAGTTATTATGAGTTTGGTATTATTTTTACTAAGCAGGCCTTGCAGATCAGTTTCTGACAGGGAACATCAATCTCCACAAACTCTGAAAAAGAGCATCTTGCGAAAGTAACATGGTTTTGAGACTGCCATGTCTTTCCCATTGTGCAGTGTGTGGAACCATTGCTTAAGAAGATGTGATCAGATATTAATCTTTGCTTCTTTTCCCCTTGTGGTTTCCCACCCTTAATAGTATTTCAGAGCTTCTCTGCATTGCTTTTTGTTTAGCTTTTCTCCCACCCTGGAGAGCACTGAAATTAGATCCACTGACTTTAAATTTTTTCTCTTTGGGGTTCCCACTAGTAGCATAAGTGATGTTTGTGTTTGCACTTCCCAGGATTTCTTTGTTAGCATGTGAGAGCACGTCCTGTTGCGTCTACAGTTTCTGTGCTCTGAGAGCACCAAACAACTTTTCTTTGCTCTGTCTCCCCTTGAACTGCTCTGTCACCTTTATGAGCTGCTCCCCACCTTGTTTTCACAGGAACTACCAGTACCTGCCATATGATGAGAGGAAGCCCTGTATCTGTGTAAAGAGCTACTGGGGCAACCAGACCTTTCGGCTGTACTCTTCCAACACTCTTGAGAAAATGGCAGATCACCTGGTAAGTGGCAGCCATCCTCCCCTTATTCAGCAAAGTATAGCAGTGAGAGGCCACACTTCCCAAATCAGACCTTCAAAATTTCCCTCAGCTGCATTCCTTGTTAATTTTGTGAGAAAGTAGTTGATATAAACCCTTTCCTTTTTCTTTCCCCCAAATTGCTTTGAACTGCTCAACTATTCCTACCACAACTTTTTTTTGGCCATAGGTCTAACTTCTTTCCTCAGCAATGTTTTATTCTTTGTAAAAACATTCAAACAATTAAATTGTGAGATACAAAGTAATTTTGTCTCCTATGCATCTTCCTCTAATGTCTTCTTGCCATGTATTTATGCTGGGTACTCCTTAAAGGACGATATTTGCTCTCACTTTTTCCTAAAACATTGACAGAGACACAATGGTATATAATCTCATGGGCAGTCACTCTGATATCCTAGTCACAGATTTTTCCTAAAATGATGGTTTTTTTCTACATTTGTTTTAAGTTGACTTCAACAGTCTCAAGAAAGTAGGTTTTGTTGTTTGGGGTTTTTTTAAGGGACTCCTAATGTTGAATATTTTAATATGGGGTACTCACATTAAAAGTCTGATTCATCTCTCATTTATCCATATATATCTCACGAGCAACAACACTGAAGTAATACTTATGCAAGGTTGTATCAGGAGTAGACAGTGACTTCTAACCAAACATTTTGAACTCAGGTATTTGAATATTAAACATCTGAATATGAGTATGTGGAGAGATAATGTTTCTCAGTGCACCCGAACACCCACAAACCTTGCTGAAAATCCAGATATTTATTTTAGTTTTTAAGAACAGACTCCATTCCTCATGGATAACAATAGATTTTGTGATCAACCTTATATATGGATTCAAGTGAATCCACTGAGGTTTAAAATGTTGACTCCAGCAACTTGTTAAAGGTAAGCATCTGGATTAGAAACAGAACCAAGGAGAGCTAATTATTTTCTCCTACCTAGTGGATAATGTTTCCCACTGATAGATCTTCCCCAAAGAAGTAAGAACACAAAGTTGCTCCAAGCAGTAATAGCTTGGAGAAGTAATTGAAAAGACTGGGAAAAGGTCAAAATATATCATGCTGCTGAAGTCTTTTCTCTGTGCTCTTCTAGTGATATATCAAAGACTTTTTCAGTCAGGCCACAAAATCACCTCCCTCATTCTTGCTAGTCATAAATGGTACTGTAACACCAACAGAATGACAAAGTGCCCTCCTGTGCATAATGGCTTTCTCATGTGTTTTTCACAGGAAGAATCATTAGCGCAAGTAAAGGACTTGATCAAGGTTTCAGAGACTGCAGCTGAGGAGAAAATGAAGAAGACCCTAAATGGTTTTATCAATCAAACCAGGTAATAACATTTACTAGATGCAAACAGAAAATCAAATTTAATGCTGGTTACAAATTCAAGGCTAGACAAGGAAATTGATGGTAATTAAAAAAAAGTACAGTAAACTTACTGAGATACATATTTTATTTACTTTGCTGTAAAAGCAAAGACCTTCCCAAACTGCATTTTCTATTTAGACAGAGAAAATATTTATTGTTATTTTCCATATTCAGTATTGACAATAGATGCCTGACAATCATTGTCATGTTATTTTGGCTTTCAGAACTCTAAGAATATGTTGTATATGCAATAAGTAATTTTTAATAAAGCATATGATAGATACACTGTAAAAAACACAACCAAGGTTAATATTAAAAAAAAGGATGTAGACATATTGGTATAGATCCAGTGGGCTCTGTATCAAATTACATGATTGGGCTCAAAATAGTTATAACCCCTTATTTCTAGATATTATTAATCCATTTTTGTGAAGTGTGGTGCAGAGGTATTGTGCTCTATTCCTTGAATCTTATAGGTACATAATCTTTTAGAGATTTTCAGCATCTTTGTCTTCTGGTTGATGTACTGCAGCAGACACAGAACAACATATTTTAGCACATTAATATTCTTACATTAAAAAATAACATATTTAAAAACCCTGTTATTCTTATGTCCTAGGGTGTTCACGGTCATTGCTGAAAAGAAGCCCAAAGGGTTGAACTACACTGCTTTGGACAAAAAGAGGCTAATGCTGTTCAAGCAAGAGCTGGTATGTGCTGTTCTTTGCCTATAAGCGTTGATGCAATGATGATTATTGAAAGCACACTGCTTGGTTTTTTCTCTTTTATTTTCTATTTGATTGCACCATATGGGAATGCTTTGTAATTCATATGAATATAATATTCATGAGCACTTTTTTAAACAAATCCCACTGTGCTTAATAAAGGGTTGTCAGATACACTAGAATGAATCAGAAGATATTGTCTTTAAATACCAAAAAGACATTATAATAATGAGATTATTTTTCTCGTCCATGCGTCTTAAAGTGGAGTGATGCTGAATTCAGTGGAAAAGCACCAAATCTGCACTGCTGTCAGGCATCTAACTACTGTGGTGGTGTTGAACTTCAAGGCTAGTAAAGCCTGGCTTTTGATATTCCTGGACCTAGTAATCTCCTCCAGGGAACCAGTGAGAAGAAACCAAACTGGGTGGAGGTCATCTGATTATTTATTACCTTTTTTACTGTTTGTAGCACAAAAGATTGTGCCTTCTGTCAGGATCAAGGCCTGGCAATTCCAGTGGCAATCACATGATTTTTGTGGCTTCCATACAAGCAGTATACAGAAAAACAAAGACAAAACGGGGGACATTCAATTTTTATGTTGTTCACTCCAAAGAGTTGATCGGTTTCTGTTGTGGCAAAGAAACATTGAACAAAATGTTTCCTATCTTCTCTTTTCAACTTGAATCAAAGACTGTTTCTCTTCCAGTTCAAACTACTTGATAACAGATGAAAAGTATATATTGTCTTTACTCACTGCAGGAAGCAATGTCCAGTGATGCTAAGGGAATCATTCAGCAGCAGAAAAAGATGTCACTGGATGAAGTGATTCGTGAGACTCAGAGCTTTATAGATAAAATTCGATTCTTGGCTGATGAGGTAATCACACAGAATTCAGAAAATTCAAAATCCAGGACTTGGCTTTGATTTTCATAATCCCATGTGAAGAATAACTTCTGGATTGGCTATCCAAAGAGTTCTCCTTCAGATATCTGAACCTTATTCTCTTTTGCATTAAATGGAACTTATATCAAACCAGGATAGGAAATGTTGGGGCGTGTGATCTGGAGAGGATGCACCACAGATATATATATATATATATTAATAAGGTCATCCCATACCTGGTGGCTTGGAGAAGCCAACTTTCTCATATGAACTCGTGTCTCCACCTGTATGGACACCTGTATGAATTTGGACTGACATGAGCTTGAGGTGCCCATATTATTTAGCCTGAGAATAACAGAAGAATTGATATATTTGTTCAGGCCAAAATTCAGCCACTGGAAAGCTGTGCCTCTGAGAGCTGCCTGTGCTAGCAAACCAAAGAGGGCCATGGCTATTCCCTGGCTCAGAGAGGAAGTGGCACAGTGGCATGGTTTGCATCCTACATACAAATACTCTTCCTTCCTAAAACAGAGTTACCTTGCTTACAGTTCCTTTAGGGAACAGCCCCTTGGCTGGTCTTTTTTTCAAACCACACTGAAGCTTTGATTGTGGAAACATTACCTGGGACAGGGCAAGGCAGCCTCACTGAGCATCATCACAAGCAGAAAAGATGACCATATGTCACTGTTTGAGCTTGGTCCTGGTCCTTTTTGGTTTGCTGGTATAGATGAAATTCATGGCACTTTCATAGTACTTATGTGGTCTGTAGTTATTTCCTGGGAAAGAGCCATACCCAGATCCTTTATTTTAGTTTCTTCTGAAATTTCTTATGAAGCAAGTGCTCCTTAACCACTCTACAAAGCTCTTTACCTTCAGCTGTAATTAGAAATTGAGGTGTGGAGTGCATGAAGTGTGGAAGCATAAAGTGACAGCCTCGTTTAGTTCAGGGGTACATCTGCCATTCCACAGCAGCATGCGGGCATCAGCTCTTAGTAAGAGTGTTTCAACAAAAATATGATGGTGGTGGCTTACAGAAAGAATTCAGTTTTAGTTCAATATGCCTCATTTAACAGCCACAGAATACAGTGCCTGATGTGTTCATCTGGATGATCAGCAACAACAAAAGACTTGCATACGCAAGAGTCCCAGCAAGGAACATACTCTACTCCCCAGCAAAAGAGCAGAGGGGCAAGGACTGTGGGAAGATTAAAACTCATTTCCTGAAAGTAAGTCTGTGGCACACTGCAAACACAGGTAATGCCTGGGGAGCATTTGGTATTCAGATTTCTTCCAGGGATAGTATTTTACAGACTAATCTTCGTAATGTAAAAAAATGTACACATTTGTATCCACCATTTATTAATATTTGCTTCTTACATTTATGCTTGTCATTCTTTAAGCACTCTATCATTGCCAAGCTTTTGGTGTATGAGTAATTAATTCCCTCACTACTTGTTATGGCAAGTATAGAACATTGTTTGTCAATGCCTGTATACATAAACAAATAGAAAAGGTACAGCCTCTTTGCTGGCAAAACCATCAGAACGCAGCACGTGAAAGTCTGAGAGGATACTGGTGAGAGATTAGCACTCAGCAACTCAGTGAGGACACTAGGCATTCAGGAGTAATACAGGAATTATTTATACTTTCTATTTAAAGCATGCTTAAATTTGTGCAATATATGTCCAAACTACTATTATGGGATTATTCATGTTGAAGGAAAGCCCTAGTGGATATCCTCATACAAAAGCAGTGTGACCAGAAGTACCTACAGTGGAATATTGTAATTGTTATTGTGACCATCAGGTAAAGCCCAAACACTCCATAAACCAGTAACTTCTTATAATGACATTTTAGTAGCTTTTCATCTTTGTCTTCTGGGAATACTCCCATAAAGCACAGATAAAAAGCTGATGAAAACACCTAAGATCCCGAGATACCTTCCATAGGTACTTGCTAAATAAAGCACTATTTGCCTGCATGAAATAAAATATTCCTCAATTAACTATCCAACCCCTTCAGTATCAAGACTTACCTTAGGAACAGAAAATACTAAACTCTGAACTTAGCAGATCTAGATGAAGTGGAAAGGAAGAAAAAGGAACTAATAAGTCAAGACTAGTAACATTTTATAGGGGAAATGTTTTCTGACCTGCCTAATGGAGTAATATTTTTAGTAATATGTGGGACTAACCACTGGAGACCAGCAAAACTGCATGAAATGGAAAGTGGGCTGAAGTCTGGGCGAAGTAGGACATAAGATAGCACTTACGTCTGTGCAGCTATAAGATAGCCTGCAAAAACTTCTGCATATTAGGCAGTATGCAGTTTACAAAGACTGAGCTAACTACTAATGCCTTCCCTAAGAATCACAGAAGTTTCTTGTGCTAAATGAGTCTCAGGGCCATTCACTGTGGAGAAATGCCATTTATCAGTATATCAACTCAGAGAATTCTTCCTTATTTTACTCTGGCTTGGTAAGACTTAGCACTCAACCATCTCTCTTGAGCTTGTTGCTGATGTTGAATTTTTTCTTCAGCTCCCAGGCAAGCGCCCTCTGGGCTGGAATGTACAGGCAAAAGTGGACATCTACCTGTGGCTTGGACCTATCAGCTATGCCCACAGTGCCATGGAGAATTTGCCTGTAGGATACGAGATTGAGTTACCATCTAACACCAACTCAGGGCACAGCGTCCTGCCCTCACCTGCTTGCCTGCTCTATAAAAGTAAGGCACTCTTTTTTCTCCCTATTAGCAATTAAGAGACATGGTCCCAAAAGCTCTAGTTCTGAGTGTGGCACAACCCCTATATAAAGTAACTGTTCTAAGATGATAATGGCTTTGCTTCTTCTCACCAGAAAACGCTGGCTTCATTGCCAAGTCATCAGTTCTGCCACTGACACTTTGTAGATGTCAGGGAAAGAAAGAACTTGTTGGCTTGCATTTTCTATTCCCTGTCCCATGGATCTGTCTCCTTGTAGAGGAAGCATCCCTCAGTTCTCCTGGTGATGCACAGAACACCTAGTAGACAAAAGAGTGATGGGAGATAAAAATTGACACTTAATAGCCTTGCAGTAGAGACCTACATAATTGATTTTAATTAATTGAATTCAGATGTCTTGCACATCTTCTGAGTATCTCAGGTGTTTCTTTAGTGAGACAACACTAGCAACAGGTCAGATCCCGCTGTCAGATCCTAGTTGGAGAGCAGCTGATGAATCTTCCCCTCCTATCCATGTGCTGCACTGTTTCCATGGAGCTGATGTTGCTCTTTTCTCTGCCACGATGTAGACTCACACCTCTTCCAGCTGAGAGCCCACATGTATCAGGCGAGGGGGCTCATTGCCGCTGACAGCACTGGGCTTTCTGATCCTTTTGCAAAAGTTACATTCACATCCCGCTGCCAGACCACAAAGGTAAGTTCCAAAACCTCTTTTGGCGACTGAAAACTCTTTTTTTTTTTTTTTCATAATTCAGCTATGTAAAGGGAAAAGCTTGGTTTTGCAAGGAGGCACCTAGCAGGAAAAGTTAGATGCCTGCTGTTAAAGAACAGAGTCCTCAGAGTCCACTGCAAACAAGGCAAAAATTTACCTGTTACCCACTACTCTAATAAGAGGTACAGAAGTACTAATTTATTTTAGCCCAGATATCTGATTCTCTGGGACTACTGGGACTTTGTAGCAAGTGTACCTTTCTTTACATCTTCATTTACATGTTTTAAATTTGGATTGTTGCCATTGCTAGGTATAAATGTGGGTATGAGGATGAACCCTCATGATTCTCTTTTCCTCTAGTCTATGCATCAGTCACTGAGCAGAGGGAAGACCTTTCTGCGGCCTCTGTATCCATATGAGCCAGCATGGCTCTTTGGGATGGAATGAGGCAAGGCACACTAGTGGTTTTAGAGCACTAAAGTGGAAATGTGGAATGAGAGGTGAGAGACTTAAAGGCTGAGGAGGAGGATAGTCCCTCACAGAACATGGAGACTGACTTTCAAAGGTCCTGAGCCCTTTACAACTACCCTGGAGTTAAAATGGGGCAGGAATTCTGACAATCATGCCACAAACTGAATTTGCTGAGCCAAATGTGATCTTGCTTCACAACAAATACAGTCTTGCTTCAGAAAAAAAAAAAAATTAACACTCCAATCCCCTCCCCCTAAAACTTCACAGAAGACTGTTTTAATTTAATTAATTCTAAAATTCCGCTAAATTTTATTCTGTTACAAAGCAAGTTCTGTTGCATGTGCCAAAGGGGCAAAAAAACCCCCCTTTCTCTAAACTGTAAATGCCTGCTTGTGCTACTTTTGCCTCAGGGTTATTAATTGATTTTTTTCCTGTAATGTGATTTTAGCCTCTTAAAGAGGGTGGTGAATAAATCCAATTAAATTAGTGTCTAGATGCACCAGATTCTGGAAAGTAGAATTTGGCCCAGGAAAAATAGATATTTATAGGCACAGAAATGTTAAGATTATTCATTTATTTGTTTGCCTGAATAAAATATTGCATCTGATAACTTGCATGTTTTCATAAGAGTGTCAGCCAAGTGTCAATAAACAGTAGTAAAGAACTTATTTCCATTCAAAGGAATGACAGCAGGTTTTGAATGATTTTCCAGTTGGCACATTTTTCCTCTTTAACTGTTATTATCTTTGTCAAATATATATTCTGCCTAGACAGTTAAAACATTCTCTATGATGAAATGGTATAAGCATCCACCTAATTCAAATTACAACCAATCAAAAATTTTTGATTTCTTATGAGTGATTCATGAAAACATCTTCCTTTTTCATGAAGTGCTAAGTGTCATTACACTAGAAGTAAGATTAAAAGAATGTGTCCTGCAGAAGTGAAAACTGTGGTGTCACACATGGCATTGTTCAGGATGTGGAAAAGAGGTCACCAGCAGATGAGCATGTCCTGTTGAAGGACACTAAACCAAACAGCTCATTAAACATTTCCTCTCTTCCATTAGATAATTTCTCAGACATTATCCCCCACCTGGGATCAGACACTGCTTTTCAACAGCATTGTGCTCCATGGTGACAAAGAGGAGATCGCCCAGTTCCCACCGGAGATTGTCATCGAGCTGTATGATGATGACGCAGTGGTAAACTCAAAATTCTTCTCACTAAAATCCTGGGCTTTTGTATCCTACTGCAAACATGAAAGCAGAGTCACTGAATAGGCTTTAAATGGATCACCTTGCTGAATAGAGCTCAGTGTTAATGTGGTTTGCAGTTTAAGATCTGAGAACAGCACTGAGATTCACTATGTGGCCTTGTATTTTCCTCAAGAGTATCTTGCTCCCAAAGACCAGCTTACAGAAATCAGAAGCATCTTTCCCCCAGATCCCTTGAACACAGCTGTAAATATTATATTTAAGTCTGGGTCAAGACCATGCAGGCTGATGCAGTCTCACTGACTAAATATAGACCTCAGAAATTTTGGATACTCTGAAGAGCTAATAAGTACTCAGCTTCTCCTCTTCATAGCTGCTTTGCATCTTACCTTGGCCTTTCCTTCAGAAGGTTCTTTTCATAAATACTACGCTCTGCATCATCTTGGCTCCTATAACCATTGTGAAATCCAAATGCATTTGACCCCTGTATTCCTCTTTATTTAGGGTAAGGCAGAATATATTGGGTCTACAGTGGCTGCCCCTGTGGTGAGACTTGCTCATCAAAACTATGAACCACCAAAACTTTGTTACCACCCAGTGCACTGTGGAAGTCTTTCAGGAGGAGACCTTCTTGCCACATTTGAGCTTCTGGAGGTAAATTTTCTCAACAATTACACTTTTACAAAAGTTGCCATGGCATCAGGGTCCATGACCATCCTGAATTAACAGGAACTGCAGCTGGGGCCATTGGGCCTCATGGTCCCCATGCAACTCCTGTCACCCCTGCCACTTGTCAGGGGCCACTGACACACACACACCACTGCCAGCCCTTCACACACTGTATGCCTCCTTTGCCTGTCACTTTCCCTGCCCTTAACTATGCTCTGGCCTGAGAAATTGTGAAAATCCCACTGCCACTGCAATGACCTGCTGTTTGGAGTAGCAAATGACCCTGACTACCGGCCTTGAAGCTCCCAATACCGCTTTCACTCTTAGGAAAATGAAATGGTTCATAATAAGGACTGGACTAGGGAGGCTTAGTTTTTAGATACCCCAACCATATTAAAAGAAACTTTACATGATCTGCAGGTACTGTTTGGTTCAGCTTAAGAATGTTGTGTACAAAGTGACTGCTCCTTTCTCCTTTCAAAATGAACGCTGTATCTTGCTGAAGGGTAAAAAATTAATCTTACAATGAAGCATCCTGGCATTCAGAGAAAGAGTACACTAAAAATATAAAGACTAATGGATAGTGAGAGTCTTGCTTTTACTCAGAATGAACTCAGGGGTTTTTTTTAATCAAAGAAGCAAAATTCCTTTGTAAACATTCATGCAGGGACTTCACTCTGCTGTCATTTGAGTTCTAGATTGTTTTTCATCTCTTGTTCTCTGCAGTTATTAAATTAATTGATTTAGATTTTTGCTGATAAAATGTAGATCACATGTGCATGTGAATTATTGCCAGTAATTATCTGAATACTTACCTCTGCTGCAGGTGCTGTTCTAGATATTATGTTTTCTACCCATCTCTTCCTCCATCTACAAGGTACCAAGGAACACATCCTTTCTCCCTTATAGTAATTAGATTCCCACACAACTGTACATAGACAAACAGCCTGGTTAAATGAAGCAGAAGACTTCAACTTCACAGACCCTTTAGAGAACTGTATCTCACTTGCTTCACCTCTCAGTAGAGACAAGGTAGCTTAGGAACACTGCTGACCCCAGAAGTTGTGCTTCTTTTCCCAGAAGCTGCATATACAGCACTCCTTAGGTACCATGCTTCAAGGGAAAGCTGAGAAGAGCTCTGCCTGCAGGTTGTTCCCTGCTGCCACAGCCTGAGATTCTGACAGGATTCATCCTCATGTGCTGGCTTCTTCTGTTTTTTGTAGGAATTTTCTAAATCAGGCCAGGCTTCAGGTCTGTCCTGTTATGGAATGGGAAGGTCATAAATACACAGTTAAAAATTAGGAAGTTGTTGGGAAATTAAGCCAATGAGCTTTGTCACATAAGGTGCCCCAAGCAGGCAGCAAAGTCTGGAGCACAGCAAGAGGCAGAGATGGTCATGCCTCAGAGTCTGCTCTCCTCCCACCCAGCTGGAACAGGGCAGTCATGTACACCCAAATATGCTCCTGAACATGGGACAGGTTCATGTGCAATCACACACAAAGGACAGAAGTGCTGCCTGCTACAAGAGTAGTACCTGCACAGAGAAGACTGATTGGAAGTTTGGAAGTTCTCAAATGGTGAGAGCAGGCAATAATGCAGGAACACTATTTCATAGAATCAGGAGAAAATCTTGTCTATCCAGCAAATGTGTGGTTTTGCTGATGTGCACTGTCTGTTCACCAGCTCTTTTAACTAGAATCACACATAGAATCTTCATGTGGAAGTCTTCTAAGTGGTTTTGCTCAGGATGTTTCTAAACAGAATTACCATGCTTTCTGTTTCTAGTAAGTAGAATTACCATGCTTCGGTACATGCATGTCTTTAGGGCAAACTATGTCCTACTGCCTTTTTTTCAGAAATGCACACAAAGCCAATCTATTGAATACTTTTTTGCTGTGTATTTTAGCATCACAGCATGAGAGAGAGCATTTCAATTCGCATTCATTTCACAGCACAACTGTTCTGCTCTGCAACTTGCCTTATAAAACTATTACATTGGTGTGTTCTACATGCCATTATCAACAGATATTTCCAATACTGGTTTTATTCTTCCAAAAACCAGCCTGAGTTACAACTGCTTCATTTTTCAGATTCCTGAGTCAGATCCAGACAGACTTCCCCCACTGGATCCACCAGATATTGGCCAGATTTACCCAGTCCCAGCTAACATACGACCTATTTTAAGCAAATACAGAGTGGAGGTGAGATACTTTGTCTATTTCCCTTTCCTGATCTCATGTCCTTTTATTCTCTTGTTGCATTGTAATAGTAACTGATGATTTTACTGTCTTGATCAATAGGATTCACATGAAAATAGCATACAAGGGCATGCAAGGCTGTGCTTCCACTGAGGGAACAGTGGGGCTGTGTCTCAATCCTGACCTGCTGGGGAGGGAGTTCTCTTGTGGCAGAGCATGGCTGGTGGATCCAGACTCTGTGCAGCCAAGGAAGTCTCCACAGGAGATGGAGAGCTTCCCCTTGCAAATGACATCACTGGAGCTGAAGTTTGGCATTAGCTATCTCACAGGCTTTTTCTGGGTCCCAGGTTTCAGCCAAACGATGCCTCCTGCCTGTGTACAAATGTCTACACCTTCCCCGCCCTTTCCTCTTGGACGATTTGTGTCCAAAGTAGCCTTGTATTAGAAAGCTGGGGAAAGTGGGAGCTTTTCCTATCACTGCAATGCCTGGTGCTGCTCAGCCTCACTATTCAGTGCCACTCATTCTGCAGCCTTCACACCACCTCCTTACTAGCCCATTTCCCCATGCCAAGCCAGAGTTTCTGCAGGCTAACAGTGTTTCCCTCTGCACACCACAGGTCCTGTTCTGGGGTGTTCGAGAGCTGAAGAAAGTCCAGCTCCTCTCGGTGGATCGGCCCCAGGTTCTCATCGAGTGTGCAGGGAAAGGAGTCAAATCCTCTGTCATACAGAACTACAAGAAAAATCCCAATTTCACTGGCCTTGCAGACTGGTTTGAAGTGGTGTGTACAGCATACTGCCCCTTGCCTGTCTGTCCTCTGGTCAGACAAGGTGTTAATTATCATTATTCTTCCTTTCTTGTCAAATAATTTCTTCTGTGTCTTAAATACTAAGGGATTAAATACTAACAGATGTCTCATGCAAAAGCTACTGATTTGAAAATGGTTTACAAGACTTCTGCTACAATCATATCATAACAGAAGATAATGTTCTTCATATTAAGTGCCAAGTAGATAAGAAAATATTTTGCAATTAAATTTTTACTGATAGGTTAAAACTTGTGGGCAGCTAACAGAAATATATTTAGTATTTTTCCTCCTCCATTCCAAATTTGCTGAGTAGTGTTGGGTTTCCTTTGTTTTCTTTCCATTCTTGCAACTTTCCTTTGTGTATTACTGGGCTGTTAAGGGGATTGATCTTTTCTGGCTTATGAGCTCAGGACCTTCTCACATTGTCATAGCTGCTTTTATCAACTGCAAGGTAATGCATCACCTGTTGGTTGGGTTATAATAGCTGGCACTTTCAGAATCAGTCACCATCAGAATAAAACAGTCTATTCAATTTGTTCTTGAGAAAAGTATATTGAAACAATAACATGAACACTGAACTACAGTTTCTACAATACTTTTAGCTCCTATTTTATTGTCCTAAGGGCTGTTTTCCTCTTGGTAATTCATCCTATAAGGTATGTAACCACTCAGGGTCCACATCTCATTGTTGGGCAAACTGAGGCAGATACAGTTAATAGCCTTCAACACAGCAGCAGTGGAATTAAGACTCACAACTTCCAGTGCTGCATTCTATTCTTCTGAATGCTCCTGATTCTCCCAGTTTACTCTAACAAGAGAGGTTTCAATATGAGAGTATGGGATTCATCTCAGCAGCACAGCCTGTACAGTCCACTCTGTTATTTTAAAGAACAAACCTTTTTTTGCAGAAAACCTAAATCATACTTCCTATGCTGAATGCATTTTATATTATGAATGTGTTCATAGCTAAGGAGGAGGGAGGGAGGGAAGGAAGAGTAGAACCTTATTGTATGAGAAATATTCTATCTGTGTTTTATGTTCTCTAGCAATTCTCTCATGCTGCTGTCTGTCTCCTGCACTAGGAGCTGCCTGAAAATGAACTCTTGCATCCCCCACTAAGCATCTGTGTGGTTGACTGGAGAGCATTTGGGAGGAGTACTCTTGTTGGAACACATACCATCAATTGTCTTAAACAATTCCTATGTAAAGCCTCATTAGGTCCTCAAGCTGCACCTAACAGAGCAGGCTTTGCAGAAACTGAAAAAGGTAAGTGTTCCATTCTGACCCCAAATAAAAAGACAATGGACTTTCTCAGAGGTTTACATTTGGAGGTGTGCTTTATTGTGTTGAGCATAGGATCAAACCCTTAAATAATGAATATTTGATGATCATCAAATGCTATGACAGTATTTCTGGCAAAATCTTACCTAACTTGCAAAGTTTCAATCTCAGCTTCACCTGAGTCATCCCAGCCTGCTGAGTTATCCCAAGAAGAACGATTTTTATCTGATGAAATCTATGCTGAGGTGGAGCAGGGTAAATGGACAGTGGTAGAGCCAGAGCCATCCCTCACAGCACTTGCTGCCACTGAATCAGAGCACTCTGTCTCTGAGCGAGGGAAAGAGAAGAAACAGAAGGTGGGTAAAGCTGAAACTAACAGCTAACTTCCTCCTGCAGTCTTGCAGCCTTCAGCCCTTCCTTATAAAGTGGTAATCTGTTGTCCCTAGGTTTAGAGATTTTGGGTATTGATGTAGACACTTACACTACCTTGCTGGCCCTCAAGATAACTACTTAACAATACAGCTTTGACCCCACAGAATTTCATTACTTCCACTAATAGATTCTTAACATGCTTGCGGACTCAAGTGGGAGAAGCCAATTTGTATCTGAATGTTTGCATCCCTTGAACATCATTATTTATTACCTGTGTAGATTTGCTCATTGTATGGGTTGCTCCTGTGACAATGTCTCCAATGTTTAAAGTCATGGCATAGTCAGTAGAAAATACAGAAATAGCTTTGATAATATGATGATCATGATGAAGTGTCTTGGAATAAAAGACAGAGACAGGAGTTCATATTGCATTTTATTTAACTCTTGGAGGCTGAAATTTTTTGTGTATACAGCTGTTCATGCTTAACGTCATGAGTAAGGTGAATAGTTTTAATCTGTTCTAATGCTTTTGCCATCATTTGGTAGGATGTGAAAAAATCCATCAGACGGTCAACAAAGAGGAAAAAAAGAACCATTGCAGATGAATCAGCTGAAAATGTTATTGACTGGTGGTCAAAATACTATGCTTCTGTGTTCAAAATGCAGAAGGTGAGTCACCCAGCATGTCCAAAACTCTCACAGATGAACAATGTTGTAAATGTAGATTTACTGCTGAATGATTCCTTTCTGGTGTTACACTCATAATGAGGGGTTTGTCCATCGTGTTTTTCTTTTGAAAGGCAAAAGGAATTTTTTCCGGTGAAGGAAAACCTGAAGACAGTAAGTAAATTATTTGCATTTTTCTATTATTTTTCACCAATAGTTTCTCTAGTTTTGCTTCTCTAATATTTTACTAGCAGCAATTAATGTCTGATAAGAGAGTACTGTTGGTGTACTGGACTCTTTCCTCTACAGCTGATCATATGATGGGTAAGTTAAAATTTCACAGCCAGTGTTGGGTTAACATGAATTTCCTATCATTCAAGTACAATGACAAAGATTAGCAAAGTCAAAGTCCTAAGGATACAAGATAGACATTATCCTGATCTTCGGCTGCATTTGTAACAGGTTCCAGGAAAGAAACTCCTCTCAATTTTGAATCCAGTTCAGGATCAGTGATGCAGGAACAGCTTCTGCTAGGAGACTTGTGTATTATTTCCACAGCTGGAAAGATTTATCTAGCTCAGTTTCTAAGATTTTATTTATTTTTTTTTGCAAGAACCCAAAGAATTGGCCAGAAACAGGCTCTGTGTGCATATGTATGTATGTCTCCATACATATATATACCATGGTTCAACAGGTCCTGCCATAATCAAACTGAACTCGAGAAAATTTTGTTTTTGGACAAACATGACTGCTTGAGAAGGCTGGGAAAATAAAGAAATATTTACTGTTTACACAGAGCTGCTATCAGAATGAAATTAATCACCTTTTTCTGCCAGAGCTGACCACACTTTCCCAGTGACTGAGGTGATTTAAAGGTTTAAAGGGGGTGTTGAGGTTGCTCTGAATGGGAGACATGACCTAAATATCACATGACATCATCTTGGGAATAGCAGATAATTGTGCTTCAGTGATCATCAGGGCTGCTGAGAGATGAGGAGGATATCAGTTTCTGAGTGAAGCTCACTTGTCCAAATGGAGGAAATATTTACATAGGAAATGTTCTACAAAAATGTGATGTTCATTTATAGTTGTGACGTCTACCCACAGGCTATTCAGGCAGTTGTGGCATATTGGTTCTGACTGATGATTTCAGAACTTGTAAATTCTCTTCTAATCAGTTTTGTTACAAATTTTCACCTATGATGATAAGCATTATACATATAGGACATCTCTGACATGAAATATGTATCTCTAAACATTTAGTGCTGTTAAACACACAGGAACTACTCAAAAAATTAAAGTGAACTCAAAATCCAGATTTCAGCCAAAAAACTGAACTATCTCAGTGTAACTTTAAGGGCTCACCCCCCTTTTTCTTGGGAAATTCCCTCTCAGTGTTTGGAATCTGACTTTAGTCTGGTACCTCCTCCCATTTCTCACACTTCTAGGTTTTCACAAGGTGATGTTTTGTGATATCTTTAAGCAGAGAAGGACTTGGGTCATCCTGATATCTGAAGTAGCTGTCAGCCTAAACAACAGCCTTCAGTTTTAAATAAACCTTAAGTTTTATGTAAAAGCTGTTAAGATCTGTTTATTTGCATTGTGGTGGGGGAGTCAGATAGGGAGGAAAAGGGTGGCCTGGGAGGTGGCCATCAGGGAGGGGGTTGTACAGGACACCATCACACTTGGTCCCACAAGCTTATTATGAAGGCTGGTAGCCACAGAGAGCATAAATTGCCACCTCTCTGCCTGGGAGGACCAGTGGTAAAAGAGAGGATCCCTATGTCCAGCAGTAGAGGAATAAATAGGGAAAGAGCAAGTGGAACTGTAAAAGATGTATTTTCCATCTTTGTCATTTTATGTGCTTTGCTTACTAAAACATATATGATGTCATTAAATTTCTGCAGATAAGCAGACTTCTGACCACATAGCATTGATCATAGAGGATGAGCCAGACAAAAAGAAGAAGGATAAGACATTGAAAAGGGTGCAGAAGGAAACTCCAAACCTAGCAACACTGCAGGTAAGAAAAGAAAAAAGTAAGGCTGAGGTAAGGCTGCTGTTATTTACTTAGTCTCCAAAGTTTGACATCAACAGCTGAGTTTGGCAAACCCTCCTTACATATATTCAGATGCTTTAAAATGAATAAAACACACTAAATTATAGTGATAATGCCCTTCAGCACAAGGGACACAGAGAAAAGCAGGGTGTCACAGGGTGGATGTGGCCCACGTGGTCATAGACATAGAATTTATTGGTGTAGACAAACACCAATAAAGAGACTTCAGTGAAATTCAGTTTTGTTGTTTGCATGTAAAATACTATAGCTGGAAATCCCAAGTTTCATGTTAGAAATATTGCAGCCTACTAGGAATGTCTTAAAAAAGAGATGGAAAGCATTGCTGTGATGGTTAGTGCATCCTCCCTGATGGGAAATAATCCTCAGCTCACATTAGATTTGGTTGGGTAATGATAGAAGGAATTCAAATAAAACTATATGGGTTGTGCAAAATGTCTGGAGAGATGAGAGGTTTGAAAAGATTAGGACAGTTTGGATTAGATTGCAGCTGAATAAATGGGAATTTGAAACTGCTGTTTCCATTTTTAAAGATATGGCAGTAGTATAAGCCCTTCTATTTCATGCTTGAGAAATTACTGAGAGAGTATTGAAAAAAACATGTTCTTTGAAAAATTATTTGGTCTTTTGAGCTATCCCAAAGCTGTGCCCCCACAGCACTCTATTATTGTCTGCTTTTCTCTTAAGTTTTGACACATTAACACAATAGAATGGGTCAGTTCAACAAAGGCACAGTGCAGCAAGGAAACAGAAGCAAAGAGCAGCACATCCACAGCTTTTCACTCACACCAGTGCTTACAAATGTTCATTTTGGCCCCTCCAGATTCACTGCCACCTGCTGCATTAATGTGGTATTTCAATAGCTGGGGAAAGACTTTGGTTGAGGATAAAACTGGTCCTGTTTTAAATGGGGAATTAACGTTTTTTCCTCAAGGACTTTTGCAAAACCTTGGTTTTTATTGAAGTCTGCATTTTGGGTCAAAATGAATTTCTATTCATTCTCTAATAAAAAAGTTGCTATAAATATATTCACTGCACCACAAAATATAAGCATTCTTCTATTTTCAAAGATTTATGAAGGAGACTTGGAGAGTGAATTTAATAACTTTGAGGACTGGGTGAAAACTTTCCAGCTCTTAAGAGGAAAATCGAATGATGAAGTTCATGCTGATGCTGAAGACAGAATAATAGGAAAATTTAAGGTAAGCTTTAATGTTGATTAAATGGGTAATAATTTAGAGACTTTAGGTTTTAATACATATTTCAGATATGCCAGGGATGAAAGAAATAGGCATTGATAATCTGTTGTAAATAGAATTAGTTTTTCCTAATTCAAGGAATTAGGTCAAGTTTTTCCTTTCCCATTATCTCATAGAAAAAAGCATCATCCAGCACCAGGTGTTCCCTTCTGTTTTGAAATGAGGAATTACAAGCAGTTTGAAATTACAGAAAGGGAAGAAGAAATATATTATGTTGTCCAGATTTCACTAATGCAACTTGTTTTCTACACTATCAGTTAAAGAACCATATATGTAATTTTGTGTAATTTAAGTGTAGGCCCTCACAGGTACAGCCTCATCCAGGGCTCCATCAGGCAATCTGAAAAATTCAAAGCCTGAGTAATGTTATTAGGATTTATTTGTAGTTTAGAGGAACTGATTAAACTAATTGATATCTCAATTAGCTTGCAATGCAGATTTCTGTCCAAATGACTTCTTAGTGGCTTTCAGGCAGTATGAGCTACCCAGCAACATGAGTTCATAATGATTTACATGAGCTGCAAATGATGCCTTAAGTTTTAGCTTTCATGAATTTCAGATTCTGTGCTGCCTAGGGGTGTAGTTCTGAGCCTCAATATTAAGTGTTAGTAAGCTCTCTTAACAGAGTAGGTAGACAAAGCAAACACTTTTGCTGCTTGAGACCAGTTACAAGTTTCAAGCCCAAAAGCATAAACAACTGTGGACTGAAGAGAAAAACCAAGAAGGATGGGACTTCACATCTGAAGCTGTGATTGGACAATTAACCCCAATATGCAAATGGACCAAAGCTTATAAAAGTGTGAAACCTCATGACTGGTCATCCATTTTTTTTGTGACCATTCTGGGTCCATCTTGGGTGCAACTCTGGCCAGGCTCTTGTACTGCCCAAGGTGTATCTTTAAAGGCCTTTTAATAAATAGCTACTTTATTCTCTTAGTTCTGTCTAGTCTCTGTTCCAGGTCAGTCTTCCCAAGGCATCACAAAAATACAGTCGGATTCCTGTCACATTGTTATGAAACTTTCTCAATGGAATAACTAATTTGCCAATATACAGTTAAGGTTGAAATATTATTTTTAAAATATTAATAAGAAAAGTGGACTTAGAACATCTACAGGTATTAGTTTTAAATAGTCAATAGGCATGGAGATACTCCCTGTAAATACCTAGATATGATAGTACCATATTGTAGAGAAAAGATGCAATGCAATGCAATGCAGTTTGGGTTCCCTGTGAGGGCTACCACAAAATAAGTTGCATGAATGAAGTTTTTTTCATTCAAAGGGTTGGATTTTTATTGCACTTGATCTGTTTTCAAGGGAGATAAAAGTCAATGTATTTCCAGGGCTCCTTCTGCATATACCCAAGTCCTGAGGATGGCAGCTTGCTGGATGGAGGGCAGCCCCGCATCCTGCAAGGGATACCCCCAAACCACTCTGTCAAAGTGCTCATCAGGGTTTATGTTGTGGCAGTAAGTAGAGAGATGCTATTTTAACTGTGAATAACTTGGATTTTTTCTTCTCAAATAAGTTTACTTTGTCTTTGCAGTGAAGCTTTTGAAAATCCTCGTCTATGGGGTTTGAGGGTTTTTTTGGTCATATTTCAGACAATGTTTCATGCCATTAAAATGGGTGTTCAGAATAGAAAATGATATATATATTCCTCATAATAAATCTGGAGATTTCTGAAAAGCTGGAGAATCACTTTACTTGTTCAATCAAAAAGCTCTGGATACACACCTAACATAGTAGAGACAACCTGTTCCAGCTACAATATGCAAATGCAGCCAGTTTTAATGAGTAGAGTTGTTCAAAATGACACACATTTAAACAAAACCTCAGTAAGGGGGAAATGGTAGCATATTTTTGAGAGGCTGTGAATGGCATACTATGAAAGTTCCAATGTGAATAAATTTTGGGGTCTATAAAGGTAGAATTAAAGAGCACAAGATGAGAGAGAATGGTGTGAGAGGTAAAATGGGTAGAAGAAACTCATATTTCAGAGAAGCAAGAGAGTTGCTAATCTCAGACAGAAAGATGGCATGCAGAGAGACTGTGGCAACAAAATGTGAAGAGATTGTTTTACTTCCTGAATGAATATAAAGTCTTAGAGGTCTTTTCCAACTTTAACAATTCTTTGACTGTATAAAGAATTGTCTTGCACTGTTCAAGGATCTAGAACAATATTTGTGGGTAAATCTTTCCTGAATTCTACCTGCACTTGTGCAGCCAGCTTCTTCCTTAGCATTGCCTCTCCTGCTCAGCTTTTTCTATCTTAGTTATGGGACAACACTTCCAGCCTTGCAAATGCTCTTCTCCTCCAGATCATCTTTTTGTAGTAGCCTACAAAACTACAGGCCAAATTTTACATTAAGTGAGGCAGGCAAAGCACCTGAATTTCCAGAACACCCAGGACAGGGCAGGAAAACCATGGTCTTGTGTAGGGACCCTGCTGTATTTAAGCAAACTTCTTGAGGACACAATTTTTCTTCCTTACAGGCGTTTAACCTCAGCCCAGCTGATCCAGATGGCAAGTCAGATCCCTACATAGTGCTGAGGCTGGGCAACACAGAAATTAAGGACAGGGAAAACTACATTCCCAAGCAGCTAAATCCTATATTTGGAAGGTCAGTGATGACTTCTTTTTGTATTAAATGTAATTTGTGCTTTATCTCTTGCTACCACTGTTGCTGTTACTAAGTGTTTGCTGTATGCAGATTTCTGCCTGTTTGCATGTTTTGTAATTCTGATGGTTAAAATGTTGGAAATTGGTGTCACACTGTATGATAATATTTTATTTTCATACCCATCAAAACATACCAAGTAATGCAATCCGTGAGAGGTTTTGCAAAATGATGTGCGAGAGGAAATGAGGCAACAAATTATAATTGTCTGTGAAAAAGAATACAATCATTAAGTTTAAAGTAAAATAAATATCAGAACAGCAAAGTGTGATTTCACAATATTTGTTGCAGTTTCAGGCTGAATAGACTGCTAAATAAATCTCATAATTCTAGGACATGTTAAGTTTTTTAACTCAGCCTTCTGAATGGGGGAGGAAGGGGCAAGCTATCAGTAAAAATCCAGTTTGTATTATCAATGCTTTATAGTTATTTATATTTTTAATGCTAATAGCTGGGATTTTTTTTCCAGTAAATTTCCCTATTTTAAGAAGGCTGAAAATATTTTGAACTGGGGTGGAAGAACATTAAGACAGAGAAATGATACTATTTTGGACTGGAAGACCCCTAGAATGTGGGGGAGGGTAGAAAATTCATCCTTCAGGAGACAATTTTTTTTATGTGCTTTGGAGAAATCTGGAGGCAGTGTTGAGGTGATCAGGTTGTTCTGTTTTTCACTAATTTGTCAAATCTCTTTTACACATTTTTATTTTCAACTTCCCATAACATCTCAACAATACTGATTCCTGAAAAATGCAGCAAGTGAGAATGGAGTTCTTATCTTTGTTTTTTTGAGATTTATTTAAAACTTTTGCCTGATCATTTTGTTGGGTGCCCCCAGATTCATATATTCAATATTTGACCTGGACCTTTTCCAAGAAAACAGAAAAGACTTAGATGACCCTTTTGGAGGTTCTGAAAAATGTGTGAGAACCCTTACATACAGCTGTATTAGCTGTACTGGATTCAGGATTGTAGCAGCAATCTTGGGTCTGTACACAAGGTGCTAAGAAAGCAGGCAAAAGAATATACTTTTGCATTCCATGTTTCCAGCATGTTCAAATATTTAATTGAAGCAAAAGGCACTACCAAAAATGTCCACTGCATATTAGAAGAGACACTGTTCACACACCATTTGCCTGACATTAATTGGCCTAGCCTTTTAGGCTTCAAAATTGATTTGACTTCATGCAGGTCTCAATCTTCCTGTAGATCATTTGAAATCCAAGCTACATTCCCCAAGGATTCATTGCTTACAGTCTTGATCTATGACCATGACTTCATTGGGACAGATGATCTTATTGGAGAGACTAAAATTGATTTGGAAAATCGTTTCTACAGCAGACATCGAGCTACCTGTGGGTTACAGAGTCAATATGAAATGTAAGTATTTCTTCAGGCAGCAACAGAGCTCACAGTGAGTGACTTGTCTTGGAGGAGAAATTACAGATGTGTTCCAGATATTATGCTTTCTCCAGCATAATAAATTAAAATACCCCCTGTGACACAAAAGTGTCACAGGGGGTATTTTAATTCAAACTCACCAAAGAGCTTAGTGGTGGCTCTGGGTAATTGCCAGCATCAGTGGGAAGCAGATATTTTTAAATTAACAGCACTGTTGGTTCAAGAAGTATTTTAGATAGTAAACAGCTGATGTTTACAACATACCTGCTTGATAAACTGCCTTTGGACAGGGATGAAGGGCAAATGGGAAAAATCTCTCAGAGAAATTATGCCAGGACTCTACTTTGCTCTCTGCTGTTCAGCTGCAGCTGGAGTGATTGTAGCAAGGCTGGTGGGACTGGTGTGGCACTGGGGGGAGCAGGAGCAGAGTCTGCTGACACGACCTCTTTAATGGGGTGAATCGTGGGGCAGTGAGGCTGAGGCCCTGGTCCTTGCCAGACAGCTGCACTCTCAAGGACCTTGTGCATAAAAGTTAATTAATGCAGAAAAAAATCAATCTAAAATAACTCTGCTGCCCTGGGGTGGGGCACTAACTTGGGAGATGTGTGTTTGGGGTTCTTCTATGATTGTTTCTCATTTTATCTACAAACCAGGGGTGGACAATGTCAAAAAGCAATCCAGGAACACAGACCAAACCCCATAGCTTCCCTTGCCAGCTCAATCTCCAGTGTGAGATATTTCTTCGTGTGCTGATTTCAGGTCCCAGAATAACCTGAGCTTGTCCTTCTTATCTGGGAGCTGCAGAATAATTCTCCTTGAATGGAGGCAGCGCATGAATCTTTTAGGTACAACAGCGTACAAACTCTGCTCCTTTTCCTCATGGGAAGCATGCCCATGCTATTACTTTATCTAAGCTGTAGTCAAGGCTGCCTCAGCTTCTCCTGTGTTTTAAGAGAAAGGAGTGGTTGATCTCCAAGGACCTGAGCAGACAAAGGGAGTGTCTCAAATAAGAAGCAGTACTGGACAAAGGAAAATTTGACTGAGCAGATATCAGGGCCACTGACCACAAAGCGAATCCCTGCATGGGAATTCCTGATCTGTCAGTGCACTATTCCAAAGGAAAACCTCACCCATTTTGCTTCACTCTGTTCCCTCCTTGCAGAGAAGGGTACAATGCATGGCGAGATGCAACCAAGCCAAGTGAGATCCTCACTAAGCTGTGCAAGGACTACAGAATAAATGGACCCTTCATGCGGCCAGGAGAGATACAAGTAGGAACAAAAGTCTTCAAGGGACAGACAGTCTTCACAGAAGATGAGAACGGTAACAAAGTAGTTCAGCATCCTTCCTTTGCATTGTAGCAGTTCTGGGAGCCTGCCAAGATGTACCTGGAGCCCTGTTGTGCCATGAACTCTGAAGTTGGATTACTGGGGCCTGTGTCTGCTCTTAAACACTCATGTAACTCCGGCAATGAAGGCTGCGTCCGTATCAGCTTTTGCTGTAGCTTAATTGCTAACAATCTGTAGAGTGAAACAGCTGCTGCTGATGACATCCCTGTAGTGGCTGTTGGGGATTACCTTGGACTAGCTTCTACCTGATCCCAAGGACGGGATGTCCAGGATTGGTTGGAGTGTGGGGCACCTTCTTGGAACATGTCTTCTGGCTTAGTATTGGTCTGTGCATGCACTGAGATCCTTCCCCACAGAATATCAAAGCATGGGAAGTCAGGAAGATTCTTTCAAAAAATATATTCTCTGTCTAAATTAAAACACTGGAATAGACAGACCCAAGAAGTGAGAAGTAGAGGGAAAAGAAATACTGTTTTGAAGGGAGTTACTCAAGGTCAAACAAATCCCTGACCATAATTATATTCCAGGCCATTTATTAACCTTATCAGTCCTACCTTACCTACTTGTCTTTCCTCTCTGTTGGCTTTTTCCTCCTCTTGGTTACTGCCACTATGATTCCTCTTCTGAAACATTGACATAGCACTCTGTAAGTGCAGGTGCCCATGGGGTCCATGAATGCATGGATAATGGATTATGGCAGGATAGAACTTACTATCAGAGTTCCCAAGTTTAAAAGAGGTCAAAGCAATTGAGATCTTGAGTGTCCATATCTCACTGGGGGGAGTGGGACAGTGATCAGTGAAAGGTGCCCGTGTCCATGGCAGGGGAGATGGACAAGATTGGCTTTGAACATTCCTTCCAACCCGAACCATTCCATGACTCAGTTTTGTACTTAAAATAAGGAAAAGAGATGTGAGGATGGAGCCTTTCAAGGAGAGCAAAAGGAGCTGGTCTCAGAGACAGTAGTGGGCACTCTGGCAGGGTAAGAAAACTTCCCCTTTATCAGGGTTGGTTTGTCTTTGACCACATTCTTCTTGGCAACTACTAAATACAGCTCACACCTTGAGTGGGAGGCTGCCAAGGAAGCATTGTTGAAGGGAGAAGAGTTGATCCATTTTTAGTTTCTTGGCCTGAAGGAGATTTTTTACTCCAGTATTGCTGTTTGTTTTCCTCACTAGCAGATGACTGAGTGTGACTAGCAGAAACAGGATGTCTCAATCAAAATTCTGGTTCACTAAAATGAGCTTCAGAGAAACCAATGTCAGATAAGATGATGGAAATCAGAAGCAAGGAAATATAGAACCAGATGGCAAAGACCAAGGACTTATGTAGACAAGTTTTTCAATATTGTACAGAAATAGTTTATCACATGCAGTCTTTACATAATTTCTATCCAGATTGCTGTTCTGACAAGTACATCTGGGTCCCTATTTCCTGATGGATTTCTGTGGTGACCATGATCTGTAAAACTAACAAAGGCCATAGATTTGAGCTCTAGAGGCATACTGGAAAGGGAAAGCAGTCCCATTTCCACTGTACAGGTTGAGAAAATTATAAAAAATTCTAATTATCCATCCAGCTTTAACTTGCAAGGGAAAGAAAAAATTAACTTTGCTCTAGGAACAAAGAAGTTGATAGGATAGGATAGGATAGGATAAGAATAGTCCAGCTGGAACAAACCTATAGCAATCATCTAGTCCAACTGCCTGTCCACTACTCCCAGGACTACCTGTAGCCAGTGGGAAGAAAGATGCATCTTCACAGGTAAAAAAATCTTTAGAAAGGTGTCTTTGAGAGGATACAGGATATTGTAGGATAATCTGTGTCATTATTACTGAGGGTCCCTTACTGAATATCAGTTAGAGACCTTGCTTTTAGTTGGCTAAAATTAGATGTTGGTGTTCAAGAGGGAACCAAGATTCGTAACCACAGGATCATCCTTCCTCACTCTCTGAGCTGTTAGGGAGGGTTTAATACCTACTGTTTAAATTCAAAATGAGTCTTTTACCAATGATCAGTAATACAGACATAGCAACATGTGTAGGAAAAGTGATAACAATTTGTTGACACAAATATGTTGACTTTTAATCTAGAAAATATCACTTGTCAAAAGTCTGGGCTCCTTTTGTGTGGAGCCCACACAAAAAGGGAAGAAAGAGAAGCTCAAGAGCTCAAAGGGCTTTTTCTGCTTTCTAACATCCACAGTACTTCCAATATTAGCACTGGTCCTTCCTTGAGGTGCCATACCCTGGGATTCTCTGGGCATCCCTTCCAGTGGCCAAGGTGAGAGGGTCAGGAGATGAAATGTTCTTGCCCATGGACTTCAACTCTCTTCCTCTGAGGTGTGATTCAATTCTCTAAGGCAGACTTTGCTGTCTCCATCACAAAGTAAAATGAGGCATAGTTAACTCCTAGTGCCTATTTACTGTCAGCTTTGTCAAATCCAAGTCTCCTTGTCTTTCACAGGTTTTAAAAATTGCAATTTTCTGTCAAAAGAATAGCTGACATGTTTCCTCCATTTTCCTGTTAAAAACTGCTGCTAGTGGAATAATTTGCTGTATTTTACCGGAGAACTGCTGCCTGGGTGCTAAGCTTCTAATTAACCCAGTAGGTCCCCTTATTTATGCAAATTAGAAGCATTTCAAGGCTATTCTTTATTTAGGTGGAATACATAAAACCTTCCTCTTAACTCAAGCAAATTTTTAATGAGTACCCCTAATAACTAATGAATCATATTAACAAGGGATTCAATATTATAATTCAGCTCTCATTGTACTTTTTGTTTTATTCTTTCCTATAGAGGAGCCAGTTGAATCATATGAACACCTCTCCTTAAAGGTTTTACGTGCTTGGGAAGAAATCCCTGGAGCTGGCTACAAATTGGTCCCAGAGCACATTGAGACTCGGCCTCTCTATCATAAGGATAAGCCAGGCATGGAACAGGTAGAGCAGCTCAGAGGTCATGGTGATGGTAGACCCAGGAGCAGTTTTCATCTCCTCCAGTTACTGTGGTTTCTACTTCTAAGTGCAAACCTACGTAGTGAGCACCCCAGTGTTGCACCAAACGTGAGACTTTGTTCAGTATCTAGCTTGAAATTGTCACCCATGTGTGTACAGAGCCACTTACCCAACTGCAAATTTTCATTCTTTTAAATGCTTTACTTTAGTAAGTTAACAAAACCTCTGCTTGTATCTAAACCTTGGTTTTCTTTTTTCTGTTTATCACATACTATTTTTGCATGGATTTTACCTTGAAGCCGACTGTGTTTGAGCTCTATTTCAACTTCACCAAATACCTGAAAGATTGAAAGAATATATGCATGAAAAAGATATTGTATGGAAAGTTCCTAGATTAAATCATAGTTACAGCATATTGATTGGTTGGTGCTTGTAGAGGAAGTGGTGATTTTGGATGTCAGAACTACACTTAAAGCCTTTTAAAGCTTCTGTAAAATAGGGTTACAGGGATGTTTATCTCTTTGTTTTCAAGGGTCGTGTGCAGATGTGGGTTGACATGTTTCCCAGTGATATGCCTCTGCCAGGACCCCCTGTGGACATTTCACCAAGAAAACCCAAAGGGTAATACTCTGTGCTTTCCTGCCACCACAGTGGCAACAACTCTTCAAAGACTGAGTCTTTCTTAAGTGTCTGGAAATAAATAGAAAATTAACTGCTAAAACAAACCTCTCCAGTCCTGAGGAAAGTTTTCTTAGGTTCACATGATTTCAAGTCAAAGAGGAGCATCTAGTTTAGTTTCCTCCAATAAAGAACTCAAAGAACTGTTGGTGATTTTTCAGCAAGAGCTATCTCACATCTCTTACAAAGATATCCTTTTTTATCCTTTATCCTTTATAAGAAAGAGATTGCAGGTGGCTAGAGGCAAGTAATTCTGATGTTATCAGCTACTTGTTGAACTGCAAGAATTAATTCTGGTTTCACTAGCTTTTTCACTGAGATAACTTACTCTACCCTGGTTGAGCTCTTTAATCTGCTGCAATAGCATTACATGCATTGGATTTCCAGCAATTTGTTCAAGGATAAGGTGAAGAAACACATAAAGCAGCAACAGATAGAAGAGAACTGTTTGGAATAGCCATCTCCATTTCTTTATGCTGCTTTACATGCCATACTGCACATAGTTGTTCAAGCTAGTTGAATAATGTCAACATAGTTGTTCAAGCCAATTGAATATTGTAAAGAAAACACAAAAAATGAGAAACAGAATTCTCATCCTGTATTTTATCAAGGCCTTTCCTGAGAATTTCATGTCTGAAATGCCATAGGGTACTTTTTCTATATTATTTGATTTAAAAACAAACAAAGAATCCATGTAGCAATTACTTCTTTCAGACCAAAACTTGCCATAATACTCCTTAACAATAAGCATTTTTCAATCCAAAAAGACTTGAAACTAATCAAGCCCATAAAACCAAATTGTTGCTGCCATTTTTGTAGTCTACTATAGCAGGGGAGAATACCGTCAAACATTATTTATGAGGAAAAAAAAAAGGTACATGTAGACACAAGTTACACATCTTGCTGACAAATGGATATTTGCTGCAGCAAAAACAGGCTCCAGCCTCTATAAAACTTCAAACACTTTGCGAAAACATCTCTTATTGATGATCTTTGATTGAACAAGACTCAGGTGGGGCAGATTCAAGTCAAGTCTTTGGCTATGGCAGAGGCCTGGTTTTCATGGAGCTCCTTAAGAGCTCCATGATGTAGAGCCTCTGGTAACTTCTGAAGCAAATTGTTCCACACTCTGAGGTTGAGGCTATTTCCAAGACAAAACATGTCATATCAGGGAAATTGTATGTTGGTGTTATCAAACATTGTTTGTTTGTCTTTTTTATTTTGCAGTTCATACAATGAATCAAGGAATACCTAAATTTGTCAGCATTTATTTTTTTATGTCACCTGCAATATCTGTATTTCAGCTCACGTTTTGAGAGCTTTGGATGACCACCATAAATGTTTGCATATAGGGAGTGAAAAGCATGAAGATTCCTTTTACTGTTGTTTCTAAAGATGATTGTACCTGCTTAATTGTAGCTTTTAATGCCCTGGATTGCACAAAATGCAATATTTTTAGGCATTTCTTCCAAAAAGCACCTCTCAGGGACCTCTCTTCTTTATTAGCAAGCTGATCACTGTTTTAGAAATTGCTCTGATGTAGTTTTTCAAATCAACTTTGCTTTGTTCCACTGCAGTATTTTTGTGAAAAGGGTGAAAACGAACAGTCATATAAAAAGCAAGGAATTTTTCATCCCTCCTAAGCTGGCAGTGACCCTGTTGTTGTCCATTATATTCCATGTGCTGAGGGGAACCAGCATCCCCACTCTATAAACTCTTGTAAAAGGAAGAGACCTGAGACTGGTGCACAAATACAATATTTCTCATTTTATAAATGCATGATTTGATAGAGGTTGTCATTATGCCTGACCAGAGCTTTACACACAATCTTTTTTTTCTTTTTCAGATATGAACTGAGGGTAATAATCTGGAATACAGAGGATGTAATTCTAGAAGATGAAAATATCTTTACGGGGCAAAAATCAAGTGATATCTATGTAAAAGGGTAAGTTCTTCTCATTTGTCTTCAAAATAATATCCAATATTTCATTCAAAAATCAGAGGAAAAAATGTGTTGTCAGAATATTTGATGAGCTCTTCAGTGACCCTGGCACTTTGCTCGAAATGCCTGCCAAAATTACTCACCCCTATGGGATACTGCCCCTTTTTTTCTCCTGTTTTAATTCCTCTGAAAATCAAGTAACTAAAATTACATTAATCATTAGTTCCTACTCAGGCAGAGATGGTACACAACAAGCACCAAGCTCACAGTTTGGCACAGAGAGATCAAACACTTACAAAACTTGAACTGAAAGAGCTTGGTTGAGGTTGCAGAGAGGTTGGACATAATCAGAGAAAAGAGCACCACGGAGGACTGGGAGCAAATTATGGGCATAAGTGGTAGTACAAAGTACTGAAAATCTCAGGTGGCAGATTGGCCTTAGATTTCTTGCCATTTTTCCACTCCTAGAGAGTAAGTTTAATGTGCCAATATGAATTGTGTGTTCAGAGGAGTACCAGAGGAGCTTTTAGAACACAAATTTGAGGAATTAAATAGGGACACTATTAAATTGTGCTGAGCTGTGTGATGAGAACATCATCATCAGTGCGAGTGGTCTGATAGAGAAGCCAGGAGTGGGAAACTTTTTGCTTCTGTGCCTTAATAATGAAGACACAAATCTCAGTATGTTCAAACAGTGCATGTGGCACTGTATCTGTCACCAGGCGTGGATTTGCACTTGGGGCAGTGTCATGTTTCAGATTATTACCATTTTTCACAATTCCTTTTTGAAATATTTGGGTTGCAGGGGAAAAGCCGCTCTTTGGATACAGCACAAAAATGCTAATCTTTATTCAAGGTGTGATAAATAATCTACAGGTCTAAAACATACCTAGCTGGGTCATTACCTCTGTTCAGATGAGAAAATTATGTTTAAGAAAGAGTAGTCCTTTGTACCACAGCACATCTGATATTGCACACACTGTAGCAGAAACCAAGAGGCAATCACAAAAAAACCGAGAGAGACTTCTTCAGTCATACTAACACCATGTTTATACCTGCAAACAATAATTGCAAAAAAATTAGGCTGTAATACTGAGCACTGATATCTGTCTTGAGACAGTGACACAGAGTTTATTAGTGTGGCAAAACATCATCAATACAGGGTGATTAGTGCTGGATAAACGACTGATGCTGTCACCACAGCCTGTCCCAAAAAAGAGAGGTGTCCTGGCCAACAGCAAACTGAAACAGGCCAAGTGGTACTTCAGGGTCTGATTGAAATAAAAGCCATGTTCTCATTCTCAGCTTTTGATCACCACTGGTCATTACAGCAACCTGTGTCCCAAAATCCCCAAACCAGGGCTGTTGTTGCTCATCACAATCCTGAACACTGTGCTGCTTCTTACTGGTAGGGAGGAATTAGTAAATGGTCAGGCCTGTAACCAAATAACAATTAAGTTCAAGACACCCTGGTGACAGTGATGCTTTCCACTGTGTGCTTTTTGTAGGTGGATAAAGGGCCTGGAAGAGGACAAACAGGAGACAGATGTACACTACAATTCCTTGACAGGAGAGGGCAACTTCAACTGGCGCTTTGTGTTCCCATTCCACTATCTCCCAGCAGAGAAACAAATGGTGGTTACTAAAAGAGAAAACATATTTTCCTTAGAAAAGACAGAACGCAAAATACCTGCTGAGCTGGTGCTGCAAGTGTGGGATTTTGAAAGACTCTCTTCAGATGATTTCTTGGGTAAGTATGCAATGGATCTGCCTGAGCTTCATCTGAGGTGTCACCAGATCTATGTTCTGCAGAGGTATGCACAAAGTGGTGTCGGAGCCCCAGCTTTTGCTTTTCTCTTTCTGAAGCACCACATTGCAAACTTACACATTTCTTGTAATGTTAAAATTTAGGAATCAGATGAGAATGCCAGTGCAATACAATTAAATGGCTGTCAGTACAGAGAGATCCTCAGCTGCTAAATTCCTCCATGGATCTCATCTGGAAGGTGCTGTTTGAACACCTTTGTGTCTGTCTGGTCCCTGAGTGTTGTCACTTTATTTCTTTCTCCAGGCACTCTTGAATTGGACCTGAATGGGTTCCCTCGAGCAGCAAAGACAGCCAAGAGCTGTGACCTAGGCACAGTTGTGGCAGCAAGTGAAGAAAACAAGATCTCCATATTTCAGCAGAAGCGCATCAGGGGCTGGTGGCCTTTCATCAAGGCTGGGGAGCTCACAGTAAGCAGCTCACTACAGATGAACTGCTTTTCTCTGGGACCAATATGCTAATTTTGGATTTTTAGCAACTACCACTGGCAATCCATAAGATTCCTCCAAATACTTTAGTGGTTCTCCATTTATTTGGTTCAGAAGAACCCAGGTAACTGAGCACTAAAGTGCCTTTTCAGGTGCATTCAGTTCCCTAGAGGGACACAGACCAAGAGCTACCAGCTACTCATTTCCAGTAGTATAGCTCTCTATAAATTCATCTGCTTTGGTCTTTTTTAGGAGTTTTCTTCCCGTCTCCTGACTTTCATTGATTCTCCAAGAGTGTTCCTAAAGCTTACCATTCCTTCACATTTCTGTCTATTTCAGTAAAAAGAATGTTTTAATGAAAAGTTTCATCTTCAAGTTCATTGCCTTGTTCAGCTTGAAGCTGACTGTGTACTTTTCATGGATTTAGTGAACGGACTCCACTTTCAAATTCCAGATTTACTTCCCTGTTCTCAACTATAGTACAATTGATTCCCTTTCTCCCAGTCCACTTTGATGTCTCCCTTGTTTCCACATTTATGATTTTTATTGGCATCCTTCTTTCACCCCTGTTCTGTGCTGAATCACAGCCAGTGCGCATAGATCAACACTTCAGATTAATACCATCCACAGAGGTATAGGGTAGGGAAACCACAAATATATATAAAGTAAATTGTCTGGTTTTAATCCATCACAGATTCTATAAAGCTGGTTTTATTTATCCACTCTGAATTGTTACTGGAACCTTTAAATCCCATCTTCCTTTTATGAGCTGGGACTTCACAGCTCAATGGCTCCAGCACTTGTGACTGGCTGAATTTCCCTCTGCTGATGGATTTCATCTTGTCCACATCAGCAACACAGCTTCCAGCTCAGACGTTCAGCTCTGTCAGGGTGTGTGATAGAAGATGTCTTCTCAGATGAATCACATTATAATTTAAGAAGCAGAAAATATATTTATGGGCCTGGAAGAAAGTATCTGACCTTTTTTTTCTACGGGCCTTGAGCATAAGTCAGCAATTTGTGCCTGGGTTTTCCTTTGTGCTTTCTCTTCAACTGCAAAGACTACCTTATTTTCCTTAATCAATTTCCTTTGCCCTCAGTTGGTTCCATCATTTCTCTAAATCCTGCTGTGAATTAGTGATAATAACCCAGGACTTGAGGTTTATTCATTCTCTCTCTGATCCAGGGCAAGGTGGAAGCTGAGTTTCACTTGGTCACAGCAGAAGAATCTGAGAAGAATCCAGTAGGCAAAGCTCGAAAGGAGCCAGAGCCCTTGGAAAAACCCAAGTGAGTAGGAGTACACTGATAAAGCATGCTGGGGCAGGGGCACTCAGGAGGAGATGGGGAAGGGCAACCACCTGACCTCCTTGCAGGACACCTCCTCACTGGTCTCCAGGATTTTCTTCTCTTTCCTGCTGCAAACTTCAGCCAGTAATTTGTCCAGCTGGTGCATGGCCAGTTGGCTGGCACTGCTGCTGGCAGCACCTTCCAGGTTTGCTGAAGTGTCTTCCTCTGGAAGCCCAAATAAATTGCATTGCTGAGCATTTTTCCTCAGCTGGAATTCACACATGAGCTCATTCCATAGCTGACTGGCATGTGATAACATCTTAAATCATCTTATCTTACACATACAGTCAACATCTCAGTTTGGTCACCTATAAAGATCAGATAGATTATACTTATTATATTAATAACAGAATCATTTACATTGGAAACTATCTTTAAAATCATTAAGTCCAGCCACTAATCCAGCACCTCCAAGTCCATGGCTAACTCATGTTTCTAAGCATGACATCTACACGTCTTTTGAATACCTCCAAGAACAGTGACTCCACTACTTCCCTGGGAAGCCTGTTCCAATGCTTGACAGCCCCTTGGGTCAGTAAATTTTTCACCAATACACAGTCTAAACCCTCCTTGAAGCAACTTGAGGTTGCTTCCTCCCATCCTGTCATTCATTACTTGGGAGAAGAGACCAATTCCCACCTGGCTACAGCTTCCTTTCAGGTGGTTGTAAAGAGCAATAAGGTCTTCTCTGAAGCCTTCTTTTCTCCAGGATCAACAGCTCTAGTTCCCTTAGCTGCTTCTCACAAGAAGCTCCAGACCTTTTACCAGCATCATTGCCCTTCTTTAAACATGCAAACGTTGTGACTTCCATCTCTAATTTTATTGTACTTCATACTCAAAGAATGAAGATGCCATTTTTTCATCATAAGACCTTTTAATGAGGACATTTTAAGTGTTTTAACAGAGGCAAATGATCTAGAAGGAGCAGCTTATCTTTCAGTACTTGTCACATTAAAAAAATATCAGCTGAGTTTTTTTGCATTCAGGAAAAAGCACTTTTAATCTATTTTGGCTCAAGTGCTTTGTTCTACTAAAACACTTGTGCAGTTTTTCATGAGCTGGATAAAAAAAGAGTGAGATAAATTGATGTTATATTTCCTGCTATCAAAGCTTCTAAAATTCAATTGCTAGTCCTAATGGTAATCATTACACATTCTGTTCAATTTTGCTGGTTTGAGATACATCTCAGGATAAACATGAGAAAGAAGGAACAAGCATAAAGGGATTATCAGATCAGAGATATCAGAGCATTGTTTAAAACTAGCCTTGGAAAGACCTTTATCAATCACTTCACCCAAAACCTTTACCCAAAGGCAGGATAAGCTTTACCTGACAGGTGTCTGCTTGAAAGATTCCCAGTAATGGAAACTAAAGCATCTCTTTCAGAGGAGAGGGGACTGGGATAGCTCTGAAATACATGTGGTGGAAAGTAATCAGCCTAGGGAGTCTTAAGAGGGAGTGTCAAGTGTAATACAAGGATTACATGTCCAGAAGGTTGTCAACAGGACGCACAAGGCACAGTCTCATTTTCTTCTCAGTTTTTGAGACCCAGCCCATGGCTGCCTAGGGCTCCCTGTGTTTTCAGCTCAAGGGCATTTTATCTGCAAATGTGCTCCTGGGCTGAAAAGTTGTCACCAGCCTGGTGGCCTCTTCTCTGCTGCACAGCCTGGAGGTGTTTTGACCCAGAAGCCACAAAAAATAGTCTTCCTCCAGATCTTGCACTCAGTAATCAGTGGTTTTTTGTGGAATTCTACTCTTGATTGAGATGTATGCTTCAATTAAATAAAAAGTAGGGTGGGGGTAGTGTAATTTTACACTACTCCTCTCAGAAGCAAAACATAACCAGGCTCCTTTTGCTCATGGTACAGATGGGAGAGTCATCCAATTTACCTAGCACACATATCCTAAGATATGAGCTGGGAAAAGAGATGAGTTGGCCTCCTGAAGGTCCTTCCTCTCCTCATGCAGACAGCCCATGAAGAACCAGACTGATCATCTAGGCTTTAAAGTTAGGCAGAATAAATCCTAAGATTACTAAAGCAATATGGGCATGTGAATAGTAAAAATTATTTTAGCTAGACACTCACTCACTGGAAAGAAAATAAACAGTTGAAGACACAGCATACCTTGGTTTCATTAAGATATGTATTCATCATTTAAAGATATTAAAGTTTACCAGCTCAGTGCCCGCAGGTGATGCAATGTGTGGTTCATACATACAGAGCAGACACAACTGGCTGGGAGATTCTACCCTTCAAACGAGTTCTCTTCAGGAGGGAGTGGCTCTCAAGGATCTCTTTTCTCAGAACCTCCAGATCTCCATTCCAGCGCTGTAGATTCACTCTATTTTTTTTTTCTCTCATCATATAGGAACACCCAGAGAAGCAGAGAAATTTTCAGACTATTTTGTGAAATTATTTTTTTTAATGAAGAAACAAAATCATTTCTAAACAAAAACTTATTTTCTAGGAGCTATAGAAAGTAGCAGACTCTTTAATGTACCATAGCAAAGACGGACAAAGATTAAATGTCTGTGAACTAGAGACAGAAACATGCAAACAAAGCAAAAGGTTCAATGAGTGTAATTTCCTGCTGGCCAAAGCACTATGAGGTTATTAATCTCTTCTATTCTGTTAATCAAGACATGATGCCTTTCCGGATGCAGTCTATTGTAATAAATATACAGCTATAACTGATAATGAGTTCTATTGCCTACGTTGCAAAGGAAGAAAATTAAATAAGCAACAGTCTGGCTTTTCTTTTTTTTTCCTCCAGCATTTAAAAGTTATGAAAAGTCCTCAAACAGTTGGTACATGCAGACTAAGGGTCTTGTTACTTAAGTAGTTTCATCTTCAGAGTGTCCAGTTTTTTAATAATTCCTTTTAACCTCAAGGGCTAATCTGATGATTTGTTTCTGAATTATTTCCACCTCAATAAAAAGCCCAGCCTTTCACTGAAAGATATTCAGTTAGCTTTTATATTAGCAGACTTTCTGTCACCTTGGCATTCACTTCCGCTGGCTGAATGCTGAGTTCACCAGATGACCAAGACATTGCCTAAATTCCTGAAACACCTTTCCAGGAGTGAGACATGGCCACAGCTTTTTCTGACCCTCAGTTAATTTCATTTTCCCTATTGCTGCACCATCTGCACAATTACAGTGCCATTGGATAAGAAAGACAACCTGTCCCAGTTTTGCACCACTGCATTCATCAGGCCATCCCATTGAAAAAGCTGACAGATGCTGCCTGGGCTGTTGGAGCAGCATCACAGTGCCCTCCCAGTCAGGTGTCATGCTAGAGGAGAGACCAGGCCAACACTTTTCCTAAATGGAACATTGTCTTCTTCACTGTATGCAGTCAGCTTTGTTGTACACTGTGAAGAAAGTTCTAGGTATGGCAGAGAATACAACATGGGGCAACATTTGGAAAAACTTGGATTATGAGGTGTAGATATTCTCCACTGGAAGAAGGTGGGTCTTCTTTATGGACACAGGCAAACCATTTGAGTTTCATTTCATCCTTTCCTGTTTTCATGAGGCCTGTTTTAAATTTCCTTCTGAAAATACACCATTTTGGGACACATGCCCAACCTGAGCTGGCTCTGATTATTATGGCACCATGACTATCACTGTGCAATCAGATTTTCTGTAGTGGCTCATTACCACCTTTGTGATGCTAAATTCCTTGAAATTACTGGAAAGGTACTCAAGTTCATGATGCCTGTATTTCTTCTTTAGGGTTTATCATCATCTTGTTTTCAATTTTGAACTCTATACCATGACATAAATTGAAGTATTTATGATGTATGAGCTGGAATTTCATTACAATATGTGTATGGATCTTGGTTCAGGAATGGGTGGAAAAAAAGTGAACAAAGAGCTTGTGAAACTCATGGACATTCCCTCTAATCCCTGTAGTGGGTTAACTCTAAGGAGTTAAAAGTGCTTTTTAGTCTCAATATATATTTTGCAGTGGCACAACTTTGGAAAGAGATGGATCTGCCTTAAAAATATTTTTTCTTTTTCTTTCTTCCCCTTTAGCCGACCAGACACATCCTTCTCTTGGTTTGTGAACCCTTTCAAGTGTCTGTATCACCTGGTCTGGAGGAATTACAAGAAGTACATCATCATTGGCATAATTCTGCTTATTCTTGTTATCTTCCTGGTTCTCTTTATCTACACACTGCCAGGTGCAATTAGTGAAAGAATAGTTATAGGAAGAGGGTAGATCATGGCTCTTGTTGTAGTCAATCTAATAAGAAAACTTCTGCTAAAAATAAGTCAGGCAAAAAACCCCTTAACCTGAAACACATCTCATTCCTTGTAAAAAGAAAAGTAACTATTCACATGAGAAACTGGAGCTCTTGGAATATTGGGTCGTCTTCTTTGAATGCTCATTCAGACCCATCCCTAATGTACATTAATGATGTATATTAATGATTGCTGCAGCTTTATTGACATTATTATTGAAAGTGTCATTATGCACCTAAAACTGAATTTAAGAGTAAATTCTTCAATGTTATGCAGAAGTTCTCAGTCAAGTATTTATTATTACAGATGAATAATTAAATACTGAGGTCAAAATCTTTACACAAAGATAAATGTATAATACAGTCTTTACATAGCTTTGTAATTAATTTTTCTAACTTTTTTCAATAACCTTATAATGGCATGATTATTTTTAGATAAAAGGTATTATTAAAAGAACTCTAAGGTTAAATTGTCTCATTTGGTGTCATGTAGAATTTATCCTGCATCTCTCAGTAAAAACGCTGTGCTCTACAAAAACATCTCACACATTCATAAATGAGGTAAGTGCTGATGACAGGGATGTAGTAGCAGAGATTAAAAGAACATTTTCCAGCTGCAATTTGAAAGTGCTGGTGGTCTCTGGAGGAGAGGGATCAGGAAGATGAAGGCTCATCCATGGGCATTGTGGTAACAAATGATCCTTGTAGGGAACTGGGAAAATCCTGTTCCTTGAAAAGCAGAGGCAAAGAGCAAAGGAAAAGAGAAGGGCTGCAGAATGGAACAAATGATGGAGTATTAAAGAAGACAAAGAATTAAACCTGATGCAGCTGTCAGTGTGAAAATCCTCATCCTAATTAAGAATACATAGAATGTTACCACCTGTGTCACACACAAGGCAAGGCTTGGTAACACAATGATTCCACTTGGCCTTCAGATGAGTGATTACAAATTTGAAATAGCCATCCAAATCTCCACCAGTGTCACCCACAGTTAGATCTGTTGTAAAGACAACCTTTGTGAAAATGTTTTCCACCGTGCACCCTTCACACAAAGTGTGAGCACCCTTTGCACATTCTAAGTATCAAAAGGCAAGACAAAGAGCTCCTACAAATGCTGATAATTCTGCCAAGCTCAGGGTGCAGGAATAGAAAAGCAGGCACCTTGATAATTCTTAGAAGCCACTTATAAGAGAAGCTTGTTTGGTACTGCATGTACCTGGCCTGCTAAGGCTGTGCAATGAGCCCCTGTGTTCTCCTCTGGCCTACAACACACGTAATTCCACTAGTCTGGAAAATGGATATCAGTGAAACTTCCACAGACAAGACATTTCACTTCTGAAAAGCATTTTAGAGGCTTATTTTGGATGGGACAACTTGCTCTAAAAGTGCCTCTTCCCCATTCCATTCCATTCCATTGATGACAAAGGCAGATGGCTAAAGGCAAGCTGAAAGCACCCCATCCCCACTCCATCCAGCAGATCGTGACTCCATTTTTCTTCTAAATTTAATCTTCTAAGTATATAAAAATATAACTAAATGATCCAGATATGTGAGTATATTACAACTAAACACGTGGCAAAGGACCACAGTGGGTGAGGATTTTTGTTCTATTTTCCTTTAGAAGTTACTATTTTGACCAAGAAATTAAAACACAATTACATGGTTAAATCTGCCCCAGTTGAATGTAGCAAGACAGTGCTGATCACCCTTGAGTCCCTCTTCATCTCATATCCCTCTGCACCAGGCCATTGTCTGGTGCAGTCTCTGCTCACACACCATGTGTGACATATTCCTCTGAAACCATGCTATTTAATTTTGTCCTATTTTGCAACAGAACCTGTATGGAACAGAAAAGAAAATGTTGTTTCTCCTAATATGTTTCATAAAACCATGAATTTTGGAAATGTAATTTAAAATTGTATTTTTTGTAATTCTCTCCAGAGAGAGCAAATAAAACTATTCTGTTGCAAGAAATGAGAGAATATGTTGTGACAGCCAAAAAGGCAATTAATCTGGATTTTTTCCCTTGTGTCAGGTCAGAGGTCATGATGTTGCATGACAGCTGTTGTGTTCATCTGTCCTTTCTCTGCTTGTTTATTCTTGCTGTCTTGGACTGTGTAAAGCACTGGACTGTGGTCTACTCTGTCCTGATTTTTGCAGAATATTCTGTGCCTTGTTCCCAATCTGCAAACTGCTCTGGACCCAGCAGATTGGTCTCATAGTGGCTAATGACTATGTTAAAATGACTTGTATATTTGGAAGAAAGAAAGCCCTTGACAAGGTGATATAAAAATTTTCTTTCTTCACATATTAGTCACAGAAAGGTTTTTGGTTTTCAAGCAGAGCTCCTCATTGCTCTGTGTGCCAGCTGCCAGTTCCAAAGGGATTTTTATCATCATGGCTGAATAGCCTGCTTGCCATCAGCTCCAAAGTGCAGAGCACCGTCTCATTCCAGACTAATTTATACTTTTTTTATCAGCTATTTGTGACTGGGGAAGAGCTCAAGCCAAGATCTGGTTCCAGCCTCCCAGACATTTGGTATATGACAGCCACCTCTTCTTTCCATTTTCTAATTAATCTCTGTCTCAATAGCAAACAAATAAATTTTCATATATTTTAGATGGAGAAAGGATAATTTATAAAACTCTTCCAGACAACCTCTCTTTTAAGCACTTCTGTAAGCAGCTATGAAGACTAATCAGAGCTACACTGATTAGCAGAAATTCTGTGTCTGCTTCCTGGATGCTTCTGCCGTGGCTCCAGGACTCCACGTCAGGATCAGAGGCCACCTTCATTAGGAACAAACCAGAAAGATTTATGGATGTTCCTTCCCTCCGTCTGACTGGAGAGTGGCCCTGGCAGAACTCTCTGGGATGATGCTGACAGTTCATTGACTGGCTAATTCCTCTCAGTGACCTGCCCATCACAGCCCAGAACCTTCCTCATATGGCAGCTCCCCAAGAGGGCTGTGCTTGACCCACCAGCACAAGAGAACTCTGCTCCCAGCAGTGCCTCCTCCTTCTGCTGCAGGCGTGGCTGAGCTCTGTTCCAAGCAGCTGGCTCCTGCCAGGGAGCAACTGGAAAGCTGCAAGTGCACTGCAGGCAACTGCTGCCTCAGAAGTTGGAGTGAAGGGGAGACTGACAGAGGGGAGGGAAATCACCTCCAATTTACATATCCATGTGCTGCCTGCATTTTCCCTTACCATTCAGATACTGAAAACACAGCAGACCTGTAGGTAATATCAACAAGTGCTGTAAGACTTCCTTCCCAAATGTCTTTTAAGACAGGCACATACAGAAAATTGGTGTCCACTAGTGGGAAAAATTGAGAATTACTGGAGACTGGGAAATACTGTGAGATATATATATATAACAATATATAACAAATACACACCAGAAACCTGTTGGATGTCTACACTTCTAGGTGGGATGGTCAAACAGTATAGTTGTACTGTCATCACCTTCTTCCAGTGGGTTCCTTTTCCTTTAGTTTTTTGTCATTCTCTGAAGTTCTCATCCATTGAGGGTCTTTGAGTGTCCTCAATCCTTGAACCAGAGCAGTCAGCTACCCTGAGACACCACATCTCAGAGCAATCCTTCACCCACTTTGCTACCTCCAGCCTCAGTGGCTACAGCAGGTCCTGCAGCCTTGTTTGTAAGCCTTGGCTCTCCACTCTTTATCCTGGATCAAGGCATCTTGCACTCATGAGCAGTGGTAACACCTGCAAGCCCCTGCTGGGCCAAGAGACATATTTCAGGCACAAAATCCATATAGGTTTGTCATGCCCAAAGCACAAACTGTTTAGCTTTGCACTGCTACTTAACAGCCAGATTTTAGAAAAATATTAGGAAAAGAGCCAAATGCAAATGCTGATATAACATAAGAGAAAAGTATTTATTTGTTTACTTATTTGTTAGTGCTGTTTCTTTTTCCTGACAGATAAGCAATAGTTAATTCTCTCCAGAAACCAGCACACAGTTCTAACTTACTGACAAAGCACTGCCCTGTCAATATATGTACATTTGTACAGCAAATAAACATTGGCTGCATTTAGTGCTTGTGACAAACTTTTAATTAGCCATAGCAATAAAACCTCACCAAAGCACTTAACAAAACACTTTTCAAAAGCCTCTTGACACCACCATTATGCTCTTGGAGTGTGAACAGTTTCTCCCAAGAGGGCAGCTTTGCCTTTGGCCAACAGCTCTCTGGGTCTGGTACCCACCAAGCAGAGGGATGCACACAGCTTGTGCAAAACTGCCACACCATAGCAGCTTCAGGGGCTCTTTTAGTGTGTGGAACACAACTGTGGTGAATACAGTAAAGTCAATATATTAAGAAAAGAGTGATAATAAGAGCAACCCTTTAGGAGGATTTGTTCTGCTTAGTTAGTGCATTTCTTCCCCTTCATTATCTTTATTTGGAAATGGTTTGCATGTCCCAAGCTCTACTTTGAATGAATGCTGATGGTATGCAGCTCACACAGATATTCCATCAGCATCCATGAACACAAAGTGGATTTGTTCATGGCTTTGGAAACTGGATTGTGATGTACCATGGCCAGGTCTTCCTGTTCTTGGCTCAAGGAGCTGCAGTAGCTATTTGTGAGAAGCACTTACAGACTGGGTATTTGGGTTTTTTCCTGTAACATCTATGATGAGGAGAGGAAAGATGGAAAGGCTTAATGCTTTCTACTGCTTCCACAGGTTTTGGTCAAGCTTTTTTTAGTTTGTAAAACCAAAGATTGTGTAGGCAGATAAAAAAGGAAAGTTTGGGAAGAACTTTATTTGTAGTTCAAATCCTATTACAGTCTTCTAAAATTCAGGTGATTGTAGAGCCCCTACAGACCCTCAGGTCAAGAGCCAAAGCACTTTATTTCCAAAAACCTCACTTTCCCACACAATATCTCTAGTTTGGGAGCTGAAATTATATAGATCAGCTTTAGTGGTTCCATTTCCATTTAATGGTTTGAGAAGTCAGCTGGATTTATGGAAAGGGAAGCAGAGACAGATGAGAACTTGGTTTTAGTGTCTCTGGCAGGACTGTGAGCTATCAAAATCATCTGTCCACCCAGCAGCAGCTTTCTTCTATCAGTTTTTGGGGACCTGTATCATAAACACACTCCAGAGTGTGAGATCTTGTGTAGCTGAACTCCCCCTTACCAAAGCCTTTTATTACTATGTTGGGCAAGTTATTTCCTAGCAGATGTTAGGTTGTCCAAGGTGGTCTTCCCATTGGAGCCAAAGAGGAAAGTTGCACCTAGAAATCTCCTGCCCCTGTGGTCACTGGGGTGCTGATTTAATTCCCTGTGGCATCATGGTCTGTGTCAGACCCCAAGTCTGTCGCATTGCTTATGCCACACACAAAACCTTTTTTAGGCACAGAATGAAAGAGGTCTGATAAATGCCTGAAAGGTTGTTCCACTTGGTTATTATTCAGATATGCTAATTTATTCATGGGAAGGAAACTATGTTGCTGCACACAAAACTAAGCCCTTGTTGCTGCAATCACTTGCACTTCATTAGCTTCACAAAAATGTGACAGGTTTGGCTTTGAATTTACCCCCATTCATTTTGCTACTCTGCAAGGAGGTTCCTCATAAGTACCCATGAACATCCTGAGGACTCCCAGACAGGTTGGGGCACTGACACCTTGTGAGAGAAATATCAGTTCTCTGTTTGAGTCCAGTCTTGTAATGGCTGCAATATTTAACAAGCCCTGCTGATCAAGCCTTGCTTTGTTAATTGAACTCATCCAATGGACCTGAAGGACAAGCAGAGCAAGTGATATGAATGCTACCTGTTCATTACCTTTCGGTGACTCCTTGCCTTCAGATGTCTCTTTTGCATCCTTCAAGGGCACGAAGTTTTTTCCTGCAGTCCCTGATCACAAGACAAGGTTTCCAAATCAGCTCTCACTCACTACTAAAATAAAACACTCACCATTGCCAAGTGGCCTTCTAAAACTCCTATTTCTTCTCCCCTGTGCCACCTGTTCCCACTATTGCAAGAGCAGATAAGTCATTTCCTCTTTGGAAGAAAGCAACCTCTTGGGTTCTTCTTGCATTTTAAATACTGATGTAACAAGTTCTTCCACAAGCAATGAAAAGCAGACGCACACCTGGTTTATCTGTACTCATCATTGCTTCCTGTGAGGCCAAGTACCCACAGCATGTTAACTACTGAGCATAATTTTTGACTTTCTTCAGGTATTGGCAGTAAACTGAAATATAAAATCAGGTGATTCACATCTCTGCAGTCCTTGGGACTGGGAAAATTTAGTGAAATTTAGTTTCAGAAAATGCATTTTATGAGCAGGTTTGGCAGCACAAATCAGACGCAGACCTGGAACCCATCTCCTGCGCATTCCAACTCACAGCAGAAGCATAAAGGAGGAACCAGCTCCAAATTTCACAGCTGATCCTGCTACCTCCAGGTTTCAGAGCAGCTTGATCCTGACAGGAGCAGGCTTATCAACTGGAGCAGGCTGCCCTGTGGGATGTGTGGTTGAGGACAGGCTCTGATGATGCTGAGGCTCCTCAGAACTGCTCCGGGTCAGTGTCTGACAGCAATAGCTCAATCCTACATGACCTGGTCTTGTCTCAGCTCTATGGGTGTGTAGGCAGTTCAGTATATTTTACAAGTTTTTCAAAGGCTATGGTTGATTCAAAACCACTGAGTTTCTCTTGTAACTGAATTAAATAAATGATCATATCTGTAATATTTTTTTGTATCAGAAAAACATCCAGTATGGCGCTTTTTAAAGTGCTTTTGAGAGAGCAAGGCAAATTTGTCAACAAAAAAAAATGTTCTTTTAACCTGGGGCAGCTGGCAAGTACTTCATATGGGACAGCTTTTTGATTGCACTGCTTATAATTACATTAACTCAGAGCTTTTAACAGGCTTATGAATGTGTATGACTGTGATCTCCTATTTTTTAATCCACAAAAATACCTGTCATCTCAGGGCAATGAGAGCTTTTATTCAAGAATCCTTGTGAGTTGCTTTTACTTTACATACTTTACTGAAAAGGAAGCAAACCAAGAGGGGCATGTGTGCATTTGCAAGGCATCTGCTGAAATGTGTGCAGCTGGAATGCATCCTGCTTACATCTTGCAAAGCCCTGATGATGAGACTCACCATCAGAGAAGAGCCCCTGAACATTGGGATGTCACAGCATCCATGCTCAATTAACTAATTAATAGACAATATAGTTTGTGTGGTCAATCATCCCTGGCACAGCTTAAACATTAAGCTGGAGTGACTCTGTGCCAAAGCATCACGCAGGAAAGCAGTACTGCTCTTCCTGAACACAGTGGGAGTTGTGTTTTTGGTGTGTGTGGGGTTTGGGACTGCTAGACTTCAAACAGGAGACTGAGAGTAAGTAACTTCGCTGCTGAAGGCTTTGGAAAAAAAACCCTGTGTTGGTTCTCATAAAATATATGTGCTTCTCATAGCCTTGTATTTTGGAGGAAACAGAACACACAGTAAAGAGAGCCACTGTGATCAAATGTTCCACTACAAAAAAAGCTGTAAGTAGCTTCAGTATTTCATATTTTCAGACTTTTGTAGTGCAGGGCTGGGAGGAAAAAAACTCAGCATGAGGGCTGGGAGGAAAAAGAAACCCACAAGAAACCTCTCAGGAAAAAACAATCCTTCTCTAAACTCCTGCAGTGTGACTGCAGCCCTGGAGACCAATTTCTCCCAAGGCTCTCAGGGTGCAGTTCTGAAGCAGTGGGTGGCATGGAGAGGCATCACCTGGGGGACATGGGGGCACGGCTCCCATGAGATGCCCTGTTTGCACAGGTAAGGTGGGGCAGGCAATGGAGGCAGAGCAGCAGAATCAGCTGCCTGTGCTCACCCCACCACCCCTCCTGCAGCACCTGATGCAAGGACCTCACCAGCCCATCCTCACCAGATCTGCAGATGCTTATCCAAGCCTGGATATGAGCTCTGGATGCAAATAATACCTTATGGGACTTACTGAGATGGGGCAGGAGAGGCCACAAAGCATTTTTAGCAGTCAGTGGCTGCAGAATTGAACCCTCCTAGTCAAGAGCATTTCAGTGCTGGAAGAGGGAGAAAACAGTACACAGCAGAGCAATTCTGAGTGACAGTGGAGAGAGAGCCCCTGAGTTTAGATTGTGCAGCAGCACTGACCCAGAACAAGTTTTAATAAACCTACCAGTCAAACCTTCATGGTTATGAGATAGGGATGTAAGTGCAGCTAGATCCAGGTTTAGTCCCAGACTCAGTCAGCCATTTATATCTGGAAGGTTATATAGGCACAATCAATTCTTTATATCCCTTAGATAAGATTTCAAAGTTTAGCATGGAAGCACCTGTCAGCCTTGAGGAATAACCTTGAGAGGGATCCCTACACAAGGGGAGATTGTGTCATGCAGCCTGCTGCCCTGCAGGAGAATCCAGTGGACCCTGGGCTGCCTCCTATTTATGGAGTACAGTGATTGGCTTAGTCATATTTACACACCTGCTCTATTTTGGGTTGGCACGCACTCAACTAGTCCTTAGCTGTTAAACAAAATTTATGGCCCTGTAATTATTTTTGTCATTCTCTCTAAGCTGGTCATGGCCTTCAGGACCACCACCAGTGGCTATTGCATAAGAAGGAAAAGGGAGAGGGGGAAGCACACTGTCACAGTCAGGGAGGAGGTAAAACACTTCAAAGCGTTTGAGGCACTCAGAAAGTGTGCCCTCATAGTTATTTAAATCAAGGAAAAAGTTTGGTCTCTGGTAGTGACCAAGTTAATGAAAAACCTTTCCACTGCTTCCTCTACGGCCCAGAGCACAACAAATAAATAGATATTGACTTCTCAGCAGGGCCTCTGTGAGTGGTGTGTGGGCAGGTATGGGAATGAGCAGTTTGGACAGCTCCAACCTCTGCCATTGGTGATGTAGCCCTCGGTCTCTGCAGAGAGATAAAGCTCAGCAGGGCCGTGGGTATCCCATGGTGTCAGTACAATAAATGCATCCTACAAAGTGTGAGTCATAGGAATTCAAAAGGAAAGCCTCAGCCTAAGAAGACTCTAAAACTGAGGGGCTGCCTAGGAGGACAAGAGAGTTCCTGATACATTTGCACATTATCCCTCCATGTCTGTCTTTTGGAACATACCTTTTGTTAGAGCAGATGGTCCAATTTAACAACAATCTGAGCCACCAATGCTGCCTTCCTGCCACGGGGAAGAACCAGCAAGCAGAATTCAAATGCAGCTGGAAAGGAGGCCCCTCACAGATAAAAAGAGCAAGAGAGTACCCACAGCTACCACAGGAGGGATGGAAGGTGTTTGGTCAGGCCTAACGCTTGAGTTCAAACCCCTTTAGGGTTCAACACTGAATAGCAGCACTCAGGAAGAGGAATGTCAATGCCTGAACTCCTGAGAGCCTCAGGGCATCTCAGCAACTACCAGGGAGGAATGTTTCTGAACAGGTAGGATCTGAAGTTGGGTTCATTTAACTGAGTTTGGGTTCATTTATTCTGCCTTTCTCCTCTGTAACCTTTTTCCCTACTTGAAGCGCAGCTACCTTAATTTGCTTGGCAGAACTAAACCTGTCATGTTCCCATCCCTGCCTTGCTGTGAGAAGTCTTGGAAAAGTGAGAAGCCTGTGCATCAGGAGAGTTAGAGATGTGCACAGGGAGTACCATGAGACCTGCCACCCAGGACAAGTGACACTGTGCCTCCTGCAGAGCTTAAAGGCAGCTCACTGGGCAGTTTTCCCCAGTGCCAGCTCCCAGACAGAAGTCCCTCTCCAGCACCTGGGGGACTGCCTCCAGCTCCAGCACCCTTCTCTCATTGTCTGCTCTTGTCACATGCCTCCCTTCTCCCAGGGAATGAAAAGTTTTATGCAAGGCAGTGCTCAAAACACTCACATATTTTCTCCTACAGAATTTATTTTCTGTGTTTTGATGCTGGGGTCTCACTGCCCAGGCCCAGCACAACTGCCCCAGCAGGTATCTCACATGGGGTGCACTGCCTCATCTCAGCCAGTGCTTGGGCATGACCTATCTGAGATAACATGAAGAAAGTAGGAATTCTCTCACCTCTCTATTTGACCTAGGAAAAATACCATTATTCTGTTATCATCACAGCACTTTTCCATCAATCTCTTTTGTACAATAAGGTTTGTGCTTCATCTCAGTTTCCAAATTCAAGAAGAGTGTTTGAAGTAAGCAGAGATAAGGGCCTGAGACAGGTTCTATACCAATTACTGGACATGTAGTCACACTTGCATCACTTTTTTACTTAGTTTACCAGGGAAAAAAAGCCACATGTGAGTCATTAAAGACCTTGAGAGCATTTCACATGCTGTTAAAAGTACCAATAGAAGGAACTTCTTCAGCAGCTGCTCAAATATCACTTATTTCAAGTGCTATTAGGGGATGAGCTTGACTCCCTGAATGCAGTGTCTTTTGTTTGATAATGACAAAATACAAATTCTGTTGGGTGTGTACTGAGGTTTGGGGTTTTTTTTAATGTTGCTCCTCCAGTTTGGATTGGATTACTGGGAAGAGTGAAAACTGCAATTTTCCCAAACCAAATCCTTCCAGTCCAACTTAGCAGTGGAGCCAAGAGAACATAAAATGGTAGAACATAAAATTTTGTTGCAACTTGGGCTGAAAGTTTCACTAAAGCTCAGGCCCAGGGAGATTTCCCAGGCTGGAAAATTTTATCTCTAACAGTTACAAATGAGCAAACTTACAAGTGCTTATAAAGCAAATTTTGGGATTAGAAGGATTCTGTCTTCAGAGCAGGTGAGTAGGTAGTAGTACAATAGTATCTATTGTTCTCACAGAAAGTGTTTTCTGCTTTTCAATATGTCATTTCTTTCACATTTTCTTGATTGCTTCTTATCCTGCCCATCCTGGGATGGAAGTGGGTATTACTCCTTTCTCCCTCATGGAAACCTGACATATTTCAGGTTTATTTATTGTTTCTGAATCATTGACTCTGAGTGTATCCAAATGCATGAGCTGACACCTCATCCCTGCTGAACAGGGCAGCAGGGTAACCTCAGGGGCTGTGTAGTCTAACTGCAAAAGTCACCTTAATAATTATTCTGGTGTGACCTGCTGAGCTGTATTGCCTGGGGAAAGGTGGGGGAATCAGGCAGATCCAGTCACTTGCTCTGTTGTCCCTGTTTCTTAGCCATGTACTGCAGCCAGCCATGGAGATAGAACAAAATGGTCAAAGAAATCTGCTTATTTTCTCCATTGTTAAGGCCAGTGGATCCATAAGGCTGTTCTTAAAGCTTTCCAGTTGAAAGCTACTTTGGGAGTGCACATTACACTAAAGAGTGGAAGATTTCTTATTGCATCAGGACACTTCTACATCTTTTTTTCTCCAATGTATCATTGAAAGCACAGTGGCATTATGGACTATTCCATGCAGAATCTGAGCAGAGGAAAGAGTAAGAAAAAAACTCCACTCAGAGAGAACTTCAAAGACCAGGAAAGGGGCAGATGTGATTTATTTTCACATCATCTAAATTCTATGTCTTATCCCGACCTCAGGTCAGATAGCAATTATTAAGTGAACTTTGTAGATCAGACAAAAAATGTACCACATTACTGTATCCCCCAAAGACTGTCTCCAGTGCAAATTCAGCCTCCCGCTTCTGTTGGTAGTGGATTACTTGTGACAGGCTGGGCAGAAGATTGATTATTGTTATAAATTATTTCATGAACTCTATTCTGGTGTAATAAAAGGCAGTGATTCAGCTATCCAGAAAGTGGTGAATGAAAAGGAGTGAAGGATTTAATTAAGTGCAATTCCAGAGCAGGAGTTTGTTGGTGAAAGATTTTTGAATCCATTTAAAATTTATTAAAGTCAGTAAAATGATATCAGCATTCCACTGTGAGAGATTGCACCTTGACTAACCATAGCTAGTGAAGCTTTTTTGAACTGTTTGTTTTAATGTATTCTTTGATTTAATAAGATTAATATTTTCCCACATTTTCTACAGAGTGCTACAGGTTTTTTGTCTGTATCAATGCAGCATGAAAATATTCCAAGGCTGGAACAGAGGAAATGCACAAGCAGCTTTCCTTCATTGTGCAGGGGCACAATACACATATTATGTCATCTGTAGCTAACACCTAATTCAGAACAAGTGATATGGCAGACAAAAAGTGCTCTAGAAATTAATAAAAATAAAATGTTTTTGATCCAGGGAAGAGAACTGGTGAAGGAGAGCCATATGGGAGGCAGAATAGGTGCATGTGGGAAGTCCACTGTCCAGTCCCAGCTGTGTCGCTGGTCTTCCAATGATTTAGGTCAGCTGCCTCCCTCTACCCAAGCAAATATTAGTTCCACTTAGAGGTTTGTGACTTGTTCTTCCTTGATTTTAATTTTTCAAGTGGAAAATAAAACTATATAACAATTTTTCCACTTGAAAATCCAACATAATTCCTATTTTTTTCTGTCCTCTCTAGGCAGATTTGAACCCTTTTACACATTGGGTAGAAAATGTGTCCTTCCTAGAGTTTCCATCTATATCCTCTGCACAGAAGTATTGGAATTTGATGAAAATAATCTGATTCATGCTCCCAACTGAATTTGGTTTTCTTTTTCTTTCCCCCCAGTATCCTGGCTGAAATAATGTCTTTATTTCACAGTCACAAATTAAATATAATTATAAATCTCCATTTTAAAAAAATCAGTGTGAGATGAAACCTGCTTTCCTGTTCTCTGGCTGTGTTTGGAGAGCAGCTCAGGAGAAGTGCTGCACAGAAGGAGCCATTTGCAGGGCACAGACTTCTTGGCCACCCTCTGTGCACTTCTGAGTGCCTTCTGTTGGCACCTCCATTGTGGAGATCTGGTGCACAGAGATGAGGCACTGATCCTCACCTCTGAGCACCTGCAGCCCCTACGGACATTCTGCAGCCCACAGGGAGCCTGGTCACTCCATCAACAGAACAGAGGCAGTCCAGCTGGAGGGTGTAATATCAACAAATCTTTAAAGATTTAAATGTGATCATATTCAGCTTTTCCCTTCTGACCATTTTCTAGAAAGTTTCAGCCTTAAACCTACACCTTTCCCAAAAAGGATGGGGATTTATGAATGATGGTGTGTCATGAGCCACAGACAGGTCCTGGACAGGACTTTATCCTCTATTTCCCTCCAGGTCGCCTACTTAGGTATCCTGCCTCCTTTCTGAGTGACACTCTCAGTGTCCCACTCCCACTCCCCCTTTCTGCTGATATTCCTCCATACCACTACATTTATATAACCATATATAATACTTTTTGGAGAGAGAAATTTTACGTCTTTTGTCAGGTTGGTCCAACAGCAAGCAGAAGGTGCCAGATTTTATGAAAGCTGCTCAAGGCAAACCCAGTGAGAGGCTCTTACCTGCAGCTTTGTGGGCCTCTAACCCTAGGTAGGCACTGCAGGGCCCTGTCAGTGGATTTGGAAAACCTCAGTGGCAGGGAACTGTAATGTCTGAGAGGTTGGGGTGATGGGCTGAGCTGTGGAAGATCTGACACGTACATGGCAGCCTGCCTTGCCTAAAGGAGTAGGAAGACACCAAATGTCCTCAAGAATTTGGGTTGATTTGTATGGGAAGGTGTCACTCTGTGAAAATGTTGCACTAAGAATTCAAATTCATGAAACTCAGAGAGTGCAGAATATGGCAATAGATGCAACTTCTTGCAGCGTGTTTTTTTGCGGTAGTGAACAGATACAACAAAGATGTATAAGGGTGGGACACTAGAGAAAACCAGGAAACTGTAAAGCTGCTAAAAGGAAAATTTGTTCTCTACTCTAGCAGTAGGGTTTTCCTCTCACAGAATGAGAGGGAAAGATGACTGATTTGAATTAATATTATTATGGACAATTGAACAATTTGAAAGAAGGTTGGTAGGTTTGTGGTTTAAGGGGTTTAAATTTCCACTCTTTGTTTCTTTTCAGAACATCAAGTAGATTTCTTCTACTCTTACTGCATTTTCAAACTTATCAGCAGTTTTATACTGTCTCCTGATTTGGGTACTTCTATCGTGGAAGGGTCCTCTGGAAGTTATCTAGTCCAGCTTCATGTTCAAAGAATGGATATCTTCAAAGTTAGAGCAGGATTCTCAGTACCTTGCATAGCTGAATTTTGGAAATATCCAAGGACAGAGCATTTCCATCTTTGTGGGCACCTGTTGCTGAGCTGACTGACCAACATGCCCACACACACTGGCTTGTCTATGCAATCTCCCCTCTGTACAGGGACACAGGAAGTGAACAGCACAGGACATCCTTATTTTCCTCCATATTCTCATCATGTCTATTTTTAAATGATTACAAGCCTATAGCTATAAAATGAGACAGCAGTTAATTTGGATACTCCATCATAGTTCATTGAGGAAATTAGGCACAATTCAGCTGCTGCTGAAGTCAGCATGTCTCCCCAAAGACTCCTCAGTAGGATTCAACTCAGTACCCAGAATTTAAAGGTATGTCCTTTTTTTCAGAAACCTGTTTCTGAAAAGAACAAATACAGTTATTTCATTTATTTTCAGGCTCATGCTCAGTCTTTCCTTCCCCATGTAGCCAGCAGGTAAGGTCTAGAGAAGTCATCTCTATGGTTAACAAGGGAATCCATTCAATCAATCAACTAGCTGACCTCTAGACAACAAGCAGAGCTTGAACTCCAAAACTGATTGTCCTGCTTGTGTTTTTATGAAGAGCAAGCATGATCCTGCAATACAGCTGAGTCAATTCATGAGCACTGTGAGATGAGAGAGCAGCTCAATCAGAGCTGAGCTAACTCCTGCTAAAAGAGGCTTATGTGCCTTGTGTCTTAGGTTGCTATGCAAGGTGTAACCAAAAGTATGTATTCTATTACCATCTGTTAAAACCAAGTGTGGCAGTGTTCTTTATCTCTTCCAGGACCCATCCTCCCTCTGGGTGATATCTTCTGTTAATGGGCCATTGAGTCTCCCTGCATGACTGATAAAATTGCATCGTCCTATTGTGAGATGCTCCACCCAAGGGGCGGAGCCAAGCATTCCTACCTGGGTAAAAATCTGAGCTTCAAAACACCAGAGCAGCCTGTATCCACTGGATTCCCAGAGGAAGACCGGATCCATCTCACCACCCTTCTACAAGATCATTGCTTCTAACAGAACCACATCTGTCACTGCAGGAGGACTTAATTCAACTGCTACCACCACCCTGACCAACAGGGTGTCGGGTTGTATTCTGACTCTGCTTTCTTTTTTGTTTGTTTGCTTTTTTGTACTACTACATTATTATTTTAATTTTCCTAGTTAAGAACAGCTATTCCTATTCCCATATCTTTGTTGGGGGGCTGCCACACCCCTTAATTTCAAAATTCTAATGATTCGGAGTGAGGGGGTTTACATTCTCCATTTCAAGGAAAGCTCCTGCATTCTTTAGCAGACACCTGTCTTTCCAAACCAAGACACCTTGTAAGATAATGTTGGTCAATTGGAACATGGCTCAGCACATGGCTTTCAGACTTGGCTGCACAGAAGACATAAAAATCCTTTTCCTCTGGGCTTTGTACTTCCTCTCAAAAATTTTTTTTTTGTGTGTGTGTGTGCGTGTTTTTGCTTGTATATTTGTTTGTTTTCACATTCAGATGTGAATTTAAGTATGAGCTCATCTGAAGAAGATGACATTGGAATAGACAGAAATTGTGCTTACACAATTAACTGATTTCAAGCCCAGCATGGCTCAGGACAGCTGATTCTGTCCTGGACAGAGAATCACAAGGTTGATGTAAAAAACCAACATAATCCTTCTTCACACATCAGTTTACTGGTTTAGGGGTTTTTTTTGACCTGGCCTGCAAGGCTGGCATCTCTGTAAGACTTGACAAGATGAAAACTGAATTGATGATCAAGAAGCCATCTGTCCTTTATCTTCCTCTCATGGCATATATGCAAATAAGTGTCTTGATTTCCAAATACAGAATTTGCTTCCCAGTATGATTTCATCTTTACTGCTTGATTATGTCAGAGCTTTTAATCTCAATAATTAATTTAGCAAATGGATGTGATTCTTTAAACACACACCTCCTCCCACTCCATTAAAATTAAATCTGAGATTTGGAGGTTCTTTAATCAGAAAAAAATAATAATATTTAATCTCTGTGTTTCCTCTAGTAAAATCAAAATGAGCCTTTAAGGCACTGATAAATAGTTTCTGTGGTACTATGACCATCAAAAGGTACTCAAATGGACTTTGAGAGTAACTGCTTCAAGAAGATGTATATGCCAGTGGCTGTACAGATAAAGATGGAATGACTGCAATTTCTCCCATCCAAAGACATCTGGCTGTGTTGAGACAAGGTGTCTCAATTTTATGAGACTCTTTTTACACTGTTTACCCTGGAGATATGGCTTGGGTCTTCTCTACTGGAAGATTAATGAGTGAGAAGTGATTTACTTTATGTTTATCATGCAAGATTGTAAAATTGAAAGTGAAGTGAAAAGGAATATGACTTTTTTTTACTACCTATCTATCTATCTTGGCTATGCAAAATTCCAGTCCTACAAATGCTGTTTTCCAAAACTTTCTGGTGAAGCAGCTAACCATGAGTAAATTTGATAATCTGTGGTAAATCAGAATAGGGTATTTTTTACCCGGGATTAGCAATGGCCCACACTTGGAAAAACTGTGTCTCTTGAGAGATGTACACTGGAATGTGATGGGTAGGAAGGACTGAGCTCTCAGAAGTCACAGCACTCCACGAAGTAGTTTCCTGTTCACTTGTTCTGATTTCCTGTTTATCTGCCTTAATCAAGGCTATCTGGTCCTAAAGCTCTCTAGCCCTGAGTGATATGAAGAACAAAAAATAGTCCATTCTCACTGTTTTCTCACTCTTTTACACAAGGTATGGCTTAGAAATGTCCTTTTGTAGTCAACTACCTTGGGGAACTTTTCAACCAGAAAGTTTGCCAAAGACATTAGGTTAGACCTAGAAGTTACACCCCAGACCAAACAACACCAGTCTCATCCATACCTTGGAGCTGAGTCTGAACATGACATTTATCACTGGGCAGCAGGTAGTCTTGATAATATATCAAAAGTAATGCCAAAGAATGCTGACATTTATCACAATGAAGAAAATGCAACTCACTGCACATCAGTTTCTGAATCATTGACATCTGCTGCCAAGCTTGTCATCACTGCATTGCCTTTGTGATCAATAAGGAGGAATGGGTGCTGTTCATCTCATCTACCACAGGCACAATGAATCAGTCTACTTCTGCCTGCTGGAAAGGGAAGCTAAGGTGTCTAGTTCAAATGGAGATGTCTAAAGCAGTGATTATCTTGCTGTTGAGGCTCTTAGTGTCGCCTCACCCTGAGCACTATGTGCAGTTCTTGGCCTTAACAATTAAGAAGGAAGTGAAACTCCTTCAGCATGCTCAGATCAGGACAACAAAGCTGGTAAAAAGGCTGGAAGGCAGGTCCTGTGGCATGGCCTGTGAGGAGTGGTGATGAGCTCTGGGCTTGTCTAGTTTGGAGAAGAGGCAGCTGAACACCAACCTCATTGCTACAGCTTCCTGAGGAGGGCAGGGGGAGAGGGCTGAGCTCTTCACTGAGATCCAGTGATTGGATGTGGGAATATTTCAAAGGTGCACCAGGAGAGGTTTAGACTGGATACTGGGAGGCATTTCTGTACCAAGAGAGTGGCCAAACCCTGTAACAGGCTTCCTGGGGAAGTGGTAAATGCCCCAAGCCTGTCAGTGTTTAAGAGGCATTTGGATAATGTGTTTAACAAAATGCTTTAACTTGGTCAGCCCTGGGATTGGTTAGCAGTTGGACTAGATGATCCTTGTAGGTCCCTTCCAACCAAAATACTCAGTTCATTCTGTTCTGTTCTATGCTATTCTATTCCTATCCTATCCTGTGTCTGAAGACTGGCACAGATACTGCCCTACGGTCCTTGTTTTGCCCTTCTGCCTCAGAGATCTCTGCCAAAGAAAAATGAGATGCCAACCTACAGACTTTGCTGAAATGTTTTTGAGAAGCACAAAAATCTCAGATAAAAGGAATTACCATTATTCATTTCACTTACAGGTGTCACAATGACATTTTTCTCCCCTGAGGACTGAACTTAGATAAGCAGACTGAGAAAGAAAGGGAAGAGGAGCAGAGGTCAAAAATCTTTTGCCAGTGAAATCCCTCTGCAGGATGGTGTGGGAGGAAGATGTCAGTCAGGCCTTGTCCTGAATAGAGTTTACTCTGATGGGCAGCTGTTGCTCACAGAGGAAATATTAGAAGGCCAGGACAGAGGTGAAGTGAGGTGATGGTTGAACAGTCCCCACGGGACTGGCTTGCTTGGCAGTGCTCTGCCGGTTCCAGGACCCAGAAGATACTGAAGAAGTTCTTGTTCTAGTGTCCTCAATATAAAACCCCCAGTGAGAGACTGAAATGTTATGGTAATTGGCTTAAACATTGTTAAAGAAGCTGCCACTACCAGATCCCACTCCCCGCTCAGACACCTCTCCTGATAGGAACTGGCCTGTGAGCCAAGCCACCCCAGGTCTAAGGAGAAGAATGCATCCACAAGGAAAGCCAAACCCAGCAGCTGTCCTGGCAATCAGCCCTGGCTGGGTTCTGGGTGGGAGGGGCCATAGCCCATAGACTCATTTGCTGATGTCAGGTTTGCAGGGAGAGAGAAGGAAGGAAAGTTTTTTGGTGTGTGGTGTAACCTCTGGTCAGAGGGAATGAAAACCCATCCTGCCTTACATAAACTGTCTCCATCATAAAACCCCCCACCATGGGAAGGCCACATACACACTGGACATTTATGTGAGAGGCAGCTGAGCCATCAAAGACACCCAAAGTACCCCCAGGCTCATTCCTGAGGCCTTGCAGCAGAGGGCTGCATGTGATGCCAAATGATGCAATAGATTCAGTCTGTTGCAAGAGACAGTTCCAAACTTGCCCCTAAGAAAGTGAGGTACCTGGGTATTCCCACCCAGCCTGAACATATATTAATCCACTGAACTTTGTGTTTAGCAAGACAACCTGCACTGAGAAGATCAGAAAAAGATAACAGGACCATGTTGGGATCGAGGGAGTGGTGATATTTTTTACTTAATCTGTCTCTCCATCACGATCTTTCTCTTTTCTCCACTCCCTTTTTCTTTCTCTCTCTCATTCTCTCTCTCACATTTAGTGTTAAATACAATCCGTACTATTGACTTTGGCATATGGTCTTGCTTGCACCTTGATCAGGGCAGAGGCATATCTCTAAAAATTTTAATAACTGGATCTTAACACCCCCTCCCTTCTGCCTCCTGAGTTTGGAAATATATGCACACATATTGCTTTCTCTAACAGATGCACTGAGCAAAATCCCCTTGCATGCTATCTTGCACTTTTGAGATTTCATATCCATATTTTCAGTTGGAGAAAACCTCTTCAAAATCACTTAATCAAATCTGTCTCTTTATAAGGTGCAGTGGTTTACACCAGAGATGTATCTAACATTTCCTGCCTTTGCCACATAAAAGGCATGAACAAGAACAAAGACACTTCTTTACCTTAAGATGAAACACAGAGAAAGTGTTCATCCCCCCTGAATGTGCACACAAGGTCATTACTGGCATTACAATGTGACATTTTTAAGATTGATCATCTCTTTTAAATTGCACGAACACAGAAGGTAGCGTCATAGATTATGACTAGAAGTCATTTTCCAGATAGCCACTGCAAGAGCAAATGAACTTGAACATTCTTTGAAATTGGAAAGGTAGTCATATTTTATATGCTACTGTTTATACCACCTACCCATGGGCTATCTGGGGAAAAGCTATTTGAGCAAAACGCTGCAGAACAGCATGCTGGCAAAATAATCTCTCTTAAGCCAGTATCCTGCCAAGTGAATTTAGATCTGAATAAAGAAATAGACTTCATTTAGCTGTGGCTGAAAATATCAAGACTAACATTTTTCCTTTGAAAAATACTTGGTTTGCAGAATTCAAACTTCTCTCTTAATTTCTTATCACACAGCCACAGGTGAAAATGCTTGTCCTGGCATAAAATTTCAGATTTCCTGGTTGGTTTGGGTTTTTCAGTTTGGACTACAAGGAGAGAAATGCTAGGAAACTGCCATTTCTGAGGAACTCAAAGGATGGAAATTAATTGGAAATACCCTACCCAAACTCTGATTTCAGGCCTACTGCATGCCTTTCATAACCCCCTTGAACAGTTATAAATTTGCAAAATAAACAGATTTTGTGGAAAAATAAATAAAAGAAGTGTTAAGAAGCTTCAGGAGAAAGACAAAAGGAGCAGGGTAGATCTACAGAAGAAACCAAGTGGAAATTAGTCACCTACATACCAGAGTATATCAGGGTGTGCAGCTGAGAACCAAAGGATTTGGAGGGAACTTATCTATGCCTTAGAACTTTGTAGTCTCATATACTGCTGTCAATATCTTTGTCCGTGGAACAGGAAAAGGGACAGGAAAAGGGACAGGAAAAGACTAGACTGCTTGTCCTCCTGGTGATACACTGCAAAGTACAGCTCTAGAAGTCCCTATTGCTGTTTGGGGAGTGAAATGTGGAGTGTCCAGGCACCCTTGAAAATACAAAGATTCAACAACAGTCCAGACAAGAGTCCAGGTTCAGACAGTGCTGTCCCAAAGGACTGGATCATAATCCTCCTGCCGCTGGCCCAAACAGATCATTGAGGTTGCCCCAGATGACTGTAAAAAATTGCAGGTTAAATAAATCAGCATATCCACATGGGGCAGGAAGTTATATTACTGGCCAGTGCTGGTCTACACAGGCCAAGGTCTCTACTCCTTTCCATGTGACCAGATGTGGAGGACAGTATGTCAGAGACTTTCACCTGGCTTTTCTTAACAGTGCTTACAACTGTCCATTATGTCACTCTAAAGTCAATATCTCAACCACACTACATAAATCCTATTTAAAACTGCCCACTTTTTCTTTCCATTGCAGTGTCAGGAGCTCAGATAGAGAAACAAGCACTGTAGTCATTCCAATTTAGGAACGATATATCTTTCCCTGTACAGCAGAGGTACTTTTAACACAAAAAACGATGCCCACTCTTTTTAAAATGAATTATCTGCAAAAGTATGTATTTTCACGATATGTTTATTGGTTTGCATGTAGCATCCAATCAATGAAAATGCTTTGTTCTTCTTGCAATGCTTGGAAGTTTATTTGGTTACACTGATGGTAAATTCCTGCACAGAGTGTGTCAAGGCTGTTTGCTAAGAGCCCCTGGGAAACACTGATTGATTGCCCTGGCTGCTGTATGTCTGCTTCTGCCTATTCCCATTGCTGACATAATCTGGTTACTTTAGGAATAGATCCCTTCCTTCCTTGCCAGAGGCAACTGTCTCCAAGTGCTAGCAGGGAGGAGGATGAGTGTTTCAGAGCCCTGGAGAAACTAAAAAAACCTGTGACACAGGCAGTAAATTACATTTTACTTTTGGAAGAGTATCTGGCCTTTAAGCGACCTTGCAAACTGTGGGACCAAAGAGAATATAAATAAAGAGGCAATAGGTCATATTGCACATTATCTTAATTTTTCCATGAAAAGCGGTGTTCAGTGGGAAGGCAAGAAATTTCCATGAGTTTTCCTGGCTCCTTCTCAATCTCAAGAAACAGAAAAGTTGCATGAAGATGGTAATTTTCCTCCACCTTATAATTTCAAACAAAAATCCGCTGCAGCCACCTGCTTGTCTCCAGGACTTTCTGTTTTGCCTGACAACTTCTATTTTTAAACTGGCTGAATTCCTCTCTGCAAGGAATTGCCACAGCCACTGACACTGCTCCCAGTCACACCTCCCAGTTCTACCCTGCTCTGGACTGTGGATTACATTTCCACATACGTTGTGCTCTTGTTGCTATTATATGTCTGTTTCTCCAATTCCTCCAGAGCACACGCTGTGTGGAACTGAATGACATATAGAAACAAAATCCAGAAATATGCCCCAATTCCTTTTGCCTTCCTCCAAGCTATAGAGCACTGGATTTTTTTTTTGCTTTCTATTTTCTTTCCACTTCCTACCACTGCTCTTATTTTAAACATTATCTTCATATTTGATTACTGTAGTTTGTCATTGCACTTGACTTCATAGTGGAAAAAACCACAGCTGTTCAGTGTGTTAGCTTGCAAATGCTGGTAGCTTTCACAGTGATTTATACCTCCAGCCATACTCCCCTAATACACTGGAAAAAGGCCATTTGAGTATTATTGCTCATTCATTCACGTGACCCCAGGCCCTGTGTGGCACATGCAGGATCCAGGATCTCATGGTCTGGTGTGTTAACCATGAAAGTATTTTTAGCACAACAACTAATTTGTTTCTCATCTGAATTTTTTTAATAATTTGGTTTTTCTCAATTATTGTGCAAGTTTCTTCTGAGTGAGTGAGTGTTCAAGGATCAGACTGAGCACTCAGCCAGGACAGGATACCATGCTCTGCTGCAGATCTCCTCACACAGCACACAAAATGTGGAGTGTAATGAGATTTCAAGTGCTGTGTATAATTGCAGTGTACATATCTCTGACAAAACACTACCTCCTTTTCTGTTTAAGACATTTTAAACCTGGTTTTAATGTAATTCCTTTCTAATGCATCCCATACAATCACACATTTGTGGCCCACTTTTCAGAATCAAGAACCCCTGCCACTAAATTTTTCTATGATTCTACAAATGTGGTGAGAAAAAATAGCTTTGGGAATCCAGGTGAAAACCTGACGGTAGACAGGTCAGGACCAAAACCTCAGCTCTGAACACAGGCATGAGAGAGCCTGCACATGGCCTGTGTGCAGTGTCATTTGTATCCAGACAGTAAATTTTGTTTAGTTTTGTGTTGTTGAGTTTGGGGTTTTTTTCCTCAGTGTTTACCACTGCCTAATCACAGTGTTCAAGACAACAATACTTGTTGAAAGGAAATTTGTCACATGAGTTCAGGTCAAGCCAAGCCCTAATCCTTCATTTCCCCAAACTCTATGATTTCTTTATCTTTAATCATCTATCTGGCTACATGCTTATCTATAATCTAAATAAAGAACAGAAGAAGGAACTTACTGTTCACTACAGCATTCAAATTCTTTTCAGTCTCTTGTTACTGCTCAGTCTCTGCTTAAAGGAAATTTTGCTCTGTCCTACTGATAGTTTAGTCTTCTAGGCAATTATAAACCAAAAAAGATCCTTTATCAAAAAATGTGTCCTGCACAATTCTATACCATTAGCTACAGAAGCATGTCACGCTGTGAAAAAGCAAGAGTACACCTAAAGATAAGAAAATTGATTGATAATAGTATTTTCTGTCCTTATTCAACACTGAGATCATAGAATCATTTAGGTTGGAAAAGAGTTTTAAGATCATCAAATCCAAACATTAGCCTAACACTGTCATGCTCACCACTAAACAATACCCCCAAATACTACATCCACATGTTTTTTGTTCAACTCAAGGGATGGTGACTCAGCCACCTCCCTGGGCAACCTGTTCCAATCTTTGGCAATCCTTTCAGTGAAGAAATTTTTTCCTAATATCCAACCTAAAACTCCCCTGGCACAACCTGCAGCCATTTTCTCTAGTCTTGTCTCCTCTTGGAAGAATAGACCAACCTCCACAACATTACAGCCTTTTTTCAGGTAGTTGAAGAGATTGGTAAGATCTCCCCTGAACCTCCTTTTCTCCAGGCTAAATAACCCCAGATCCCTCAGCTGTTCCCCATCAGACTTACCCAGACCCTTCCTCAGCTTTGTTGCCCTTTTTGGACATGCTCCAGCACCTCAATGTCCTCCTTATAATGAGGTGCTCAGAATGCAGAATTTGAGGTGTCACCTCACCAGTGCCAAGGAGAGGGGACAATCACAACCACCCTGCAACACCAGTAATTTTAGTACCAAATCACTCTGACTTTGCAACAGTAAAATTAGACACCAAGTCTCCAGTGTCCAGTGCATAGGCACTGCTCAGAGTTCAGGAGCATGGCCCAGAGAGACAAAAAAATGTAGAAGAATTAGGCAGCCGCTTGTCAAGGGATGAGCTTTTCTTAGCCTTTACTCAATGGCCTTTATGTATCTAAATGCTCCTGCTTTAATAGTCCTCAAGAGAGGACTTTCCTACCAGCTGTTCAGCCCATTTTATCATCTGAGACATGGTTTATGTTTTGCATATTAAAGACCTAACATAGCGTGGGAAAAGCTCTAATGTCTCCAATTTGTGTACAAGGGTCTTGGCTTCACAAAAACATTGGGCATCCTTGTCATCATGGCAAGCCAATCCCAGCCCCAGAGCCCACATGACTCCATCTGGAAGATGACAAGTATTTACTCTATAATTGTTCGATTTGGGTTTTCTTAGAGGCCAGTGAAAAATGGCCCAGCCTCTGTGACTGGACTTCCCCATCCTCAAAGGATTTTTTGGAGGCTGTCACACGTCAGCTGTGTGGTTCCCTTGGGTCTGCACCAAGGTGGGTGGAGAAGAACATCTCCCTTGGCACTCCACCTCACCCCACTGCTCCTAGGAAGCTCAAAGTACTCTTTGATCTCAAATTGGCAGCACTTACTATGCCAGTGAGGGTGTGTGGGCAGTATCAAATGTTCTCCCAAGACGTGTGGAGGTCACGTACCTCCCAGCTTACAGGGACACAAGGATTGTGCAATGTTTTGGAAAATGTTCAAGGACACTTGGGCATGCACCACTTACTGCTTGCACAGCAAACAAGCCAAATACAATGGGAGCAGCAGAGGGGCACAAATAGAGTCAGGCAAGTTCTGTGGTACTCCATCCTCCACTGATGTCAGTTCCTTAAGTCCTTTTTTCCCATATCAGATGGAACTGCCTGAAACCTGCAAATATCAGGGGCCTCTCTGAAATATGCTGCCTGGGCAAGAAAGGGGTTGGTGTTTGCTAACTCTCACAGTCCCAGAGACAGGAGGAACAGCATGGGGACAAAGAGGACGGGGAAATCCTCTCTATTCAATCACTTGATTATAACAGTTTCCTCAAATCTTTGAAATACGTGTCTCTTCTGTACACAGGTACAGAGGGGAAGGTAATGATGATTTACAATGGTGTGTCGAGACTGTGTAATTCTCCTGACATAATTCAAAAACCTAAACCATAATGTATAGTCTGTTTTCTTGCTACATTATTCCATTGATGAAAGGAATGTCTTTCACACCACTTGACTGGATCTTGTACAGCAGAAAAGTTGGTGTTATGTCCTGCAAGTCTTAGAAGCTGAGTGACAGTGGTAGGGAAAAATCTAAAGTCATGTTCACAGGTACCCATGATCATGGTCCTGCACACCAGAGTTAATAGATGCTTTTATTCATATTCAGTGGCTACAAGATCAGACCCCACTTGCACAAGAAAATATACAGCCCATGCAGGTGACTGTATTGGCTGTGCATCCAAGTCAGGGCTATGTTGTTCTGCGCATTTCCAAAAGGAAAACTAATGTGTATAATCTGGAAGAAGAGTTCAATTTGAAGGAAGGCTTTAAAGGTCTCAAGCAATTTGATCCCATTTCAGAGCATGATTGCTAATAAATTACTTTTATCCTCTAAGTACTTTCCAACATAATAAACGGTACTGATGAAAATCAGATGAATTTGTGGTAATAGTTTTATAGACTTAACTCTGTAATTTTGAAGGTGTGAGATTTCTGGTGCACACCTGTGTTCATATCTCCAGTGTTTGGACAGGTATTTGAAAACTCACTCAATATTTTCTTAATTTTGCAGATTGGGTGATCTGATATGATCCTAAGCAATTCATGGTCCAGATACATACTGTGTTAAAGGAGCTTTAACTGGGAGGAATAACAGCCAGGATTCTTCTAACTAAATACTGGCTTCTATGTACCCACATCTCCACCTGGACTGCATCACTAGACACCCACAGAAGTCTGAAAAGTAGACTAGAAAGATTTAATATTCAATTTGTTTCTGTTTGCAATAGTGTTTAAATAAGAAGAATTGCTCCCCACAGTTCTGTCTTCATTGACTAACGGATGAATATTCAAGAATGTTCTGTGGGCATTCAAAGAGATTTTGACAAACTTTAGTAAACTTGGCTATTAAAAACTGTGTCTTATTAGTCAGAAAGTAATAGGACAAGCTTTTTTATTTGGTGCCTAAAGTTGGTCTGTATTGTCTTCCACTGAATTTTGACCTACTACCTCCTCTTTGGGGCTTTTCTTTGTAGTGTAGTAAGTTGGACAGTTCAACAGACCAGAGGTGACTTGTTCCATCTCCAATGTTTGGTTACTATCTGAGCCAGACAGTCATTCTGAAAAATCCAGCCTTCACCTAGAACAATCATTTGTGTATGTGGCAATTCTTTTCTGTATCTACAGATAGAAACAATTTACTATGCATTCAGAAAATTAGGCAAAGTCTGTAAGAAACTTAGATTCCTAAACAGGCTTACATTTATTTTCCTTCTTTTTCTGTCTCATCACCATATTATCAATTATACAGCTTAACATGGAAGACCCATTTAAAAATCCTCTTCTGGCACAGGTTATGATTGATTGCAGGGCCATGTGGATCCTCAATGGATGGCTTGGCCAGAGACAAATACTCAGAAAAGAAAGAACCATTGCTGTCTTTGCAGGATGTGGAGGAAGCACAGGACTGTGATCTTGAAAATCTACTTGAACAATGAGATGAGAATCCATTTCCCAATGAGAATAGTCCTTCAACTTGTTCTTCCACACTATAAATCAGTTGAAGGAAGTTGGGGAGAAATTTTGTGGCATTGGTAAACCAAAGATCAATCAGCAGCAACAGCCATGTGTCGTAACACACTTTGTAATCTGTGTGTGGTCTAAGCCAGACCACAAAATATGAAAATAACAGAAAATGTGGTTTCAGCACCAGCTGAAGTGAGTTCTTGACACAGATATATTTGCAGTCTGCAGCACTGACTGCAAAGAGCAAAGTAAGACAGTATTAACAATGCCCTCTCAATCCAGTGCTGTCTTTTCATGCTGTTTGTATGGGGCCTAATATCTGTCATGTATCATTCTGGTCCATGCCCCAAATCTGACACCAAAATCATGCAGTCATCCAATCCAGAGGGAGAAAATGTGCAGGTGCTTCCTGCCTTCTCCATTCTCAAGTGCTGAAGTAGGGCTGGCCATACAAAAGTTCAAGAAGATGTCCTGCTCACACAGCTATCTTCAACCACTGCAGTAAACCATAAAGTGATGCTTTATTAACTCTGAAAAATAGACCAGAGTTCAGAATTGGAAACAGGAGTCACGACCTTGCCTCCAAACCAGGGGACCTCTGATTTAAAGGGAGTCTTTCTGTGGAAAAGCATTTTTTGCAAGCTAGATGATCCCACTGCCCTTACACTGCAGCTGTACCAGAGATGGGAATGAGGCAGAAGAGTCATGGCCCATTATCTTTTCCATCTGTACCAAAATGTCACGACTTAGAAAATTTATGGATGCATTTTTCATTTCTGTTAGGATGTATCTCTCATGTGATCTCAAAACCTGTTTTATTCATCTGTCCTACACATCCCTTGTTGAAGACAATGATTTTCATAAAACAGGAAAAAAATAAAACCAACTTGCTTTGACACAGGGCTAGAAATAGGCAGGGGATGAATTCTTGGTATTCCTCCAAGCAAAATGGGTTGTACTCTCCCTGTCAGAGAGAGCATTTGTGTGAATGGTCAGGAGGCAAAGTGGAAAGCTTTCGTGAAACCAGAGGTGCAAACACCTGCTTAATAATTCACAAGCAACACAGAAGTGAGCAACAGTTGTTTAAAATTCCTTTAGCTGCCAACGCTGGCTTCACAACGTATTTTTTGAAAGTCCCTGATGTTGAGGTGTGTCATATTTGGCAATGAAAAAAATCTCATATTTATCTGTAAGCTGTTCCCATTCTAAACTTTAGTGTGGAGCTGAGTCTCTTCCGCCTCTCTGGAAATCTTCACAGAACAAGATGTGTTTCTGGAAAGCTTGTTTTGCTCAAACACATGCTGTTAGGTTTCATCCAAGAGTCCAAAGGAGGAAGCCTAAGTTCCTTCCATTCAGACTGCCATAACAAATTATTTAACAGTCTTTGTTGGATGTAATATTTATGTATTTAAAGAATAAAAAACAGATGGTAAGTGAAAATAATCCCATTAGCTTTTGTTATTTTTTTTTTAAATAATCTTTTGTGGGGTTATCACTTTCTTGTTTACTAAATGGTTGGCAAAATTGTTAATGGCTTTCCTCTTAAGCCTACAAATATTTTTTCCATTTATTTTCTAACACCTACAATGCAAAAATATCAGATAAAACAGCCAGTGGGATAAATTTAGCAAAGAGTATAAGCATAGCATTATCAAAGGCAGTGTCCCTAAACTGTATCCTTTGATGAGAGCCAGAAGTTCATTTAGCCTCACAACATCTGCTGTTAGGCTTAGTGTTACTAATTTTGGTTTACAGATGGGGAAAAAAGGTACTAAGAAGGTACTAAAATCATTATGGTCATTCAGTCTTACACACAGCTGGGAAATGATGTGATTTTAAAAATAAAGACGTTTGAGACCATTTCACGGCCCATATTACCAACTGCAGTAGCAAGCAATTTGTAAGATCAGATTTTTTGGTGCTGAGGTTTTTCCCTCTGTACTGTGTGGTGGCAGCAGAAGGAGTGCAATTCTCATGAGTTTCCACCTGGTCCCCTGGACCCCCAGTATCTATTGGTTGTGTTACCCCAGGCTCCTCAAGTAGGCCTCTTCCACAAACCTTTGTCTTTCCACAGGTTCTAAGAAGGGCTGCACTGAGCTCATGTGTGCCATGCCAGTGTCAGGAGAAAATCACCTCCTTATTGTCATCTTTCATGAGGCTTTGCAGTCCCTCACGTTGCTGGTGCCCTGCCTTATTTCACTAAGAGGCTGCCATTTATACAAAAATGTCCCACACAGCCTTTGGACAAACAGGTGGTTTCATCATTTTGAAGGGGGTTAGATTTCACTTTGGAAACAAACCAGGCTGTAAACTGACACAAAGCTCTTCCTTTGCCAAAAACTGAAGAAAAAAGGAACAAGTGTCTCCCAGGCCCTGATACATCCCTACTGTCTTCCTGTTTATGAGTCCTCCTCAGCTGGGATGCAGCAGGACGTGTGATCACAGAGAGGAGTGCAGAGCAGCTTCAGTGGCAGTCTCACCACACAGGCTGTCTGCAGGAGCACTCCAGAGCTGCCCCAAGACTGGGAGGAGAGGATTTGCACTACCAGCAGTGCACTCTGTGGTCTTTTTAGGCAGCAAGATGAATTCTACATAGAATGAAAAATTGGTAAGAGCTTATAACCAGTGGATACACTGGTCTCTGGATAAAGAGCTCTAATCTGAATGGTTTTCATATTAATGCTTTGAGACCATCTTTTTGAATGCTAATCCCCCCCAAAAAAGGAAAAACTCCAAACAAAAAAAAAAAAACCCCAACAAAAAAACAAACAACAAACAACAAAAAACAAACAAACAAAAAAGCCAAAACCAAAAAACAAACAACACCACCAAAAAAAACTTTAAAAAAAAACCTAAAAAACCCCCAAATCCCAAGAACCATAAGCACAAACAGTGTCTTTAAGCTATGACATCTAGGAAAAAAATATCTTTTAATTTGGATTCTGTCTGATATTTGAGTCATGACATTTATTTTTTTAAGTTTTACTGCAAGCAAGAGGAATCAGGAACTTGGTCTGTGTCAAATACTACTATCCAGGTCAGGAAGTAGAGATACATGGAAAACAGCCACCAGAAGATGGGAGGTAGAACTAGTCAGTCATTTCAGACATCCTTCTGAATAATAACTGAAAATAAACTGAAAATATTGCACTTCCTTTTGATACATAGTTCCCCTTTGGCTGTTTCTAATGTCTTCAGCCACTTTTTTATCACTTGTCTGTTCAGGACTCAAATCAACACAGTGAGAGTGCTGTTTTGGACTATTAGATACCATTCACCAGGGATAAAAATATAAGTGGAAACAAAAGGTAAATGAATTTAAATACGCTAATATTACATCCCCTTCTTCCTGCATTTTACCCACATTACATAAATCATGGCAACATCCAGCTCTAGACTATCAGGAAATGAAAGGTTTATAGCAATCCACAACCCATCAACCACAAGGATTAGAATTTTATCAACCTAGGATGTGATGATATACATTTCTCAAGAAACATGAAACTGTAACCAGAGTTTTAAACCTTAGCACCATGTTTTATGGCTGCTATGAAATGGCATATGAAATTATGATTTTACAATGTTATTGCTTTATTAAAAAAATGCATTGGGTTCTGTTCAGGAGAAACTTATTAAATTAATGGCCTGTTGTGGGTACACTACATTCCCAGCTATTCTGTATCCCAGCAAGAGAGGCATTAAGGTTCCAAAAAAATTCTGATTGAGACAGATAAAACTGTCCCATGAACCTTCATGGTCAATCCTTGTAGTGTTTTAGAAACAGATACATAGGAATGTTTCACAGAGCTCAAAAGTATGCCTGTGCTTCAGGTTAGAGGTGCAGGATGCTGGATTCACTGGCAGAGACACTAAGCTTGGTTTTACATGGATGAACTACATACACCAGATTTTGAATGATGGCACTGCCTCCTTTTTTCTGGTTTTTACAGTCACTTTTTCAGCAAAAAAACTTTCAGGAAAAAGTTCATCTCATATGGATGTTCAAAAAACTTTGAGTTAGTCAACAACAATTAAGTCTTTGTTTACAGTCTGCCTGACAAGTTACGCTGCAGTAACTGTGGGAGTGAATGCTCAATATCTCAGAATCCTTTAATCATGGGAAAATTATTTCCCTCAGCTCCTTCTTAGAAATGCTCAATATCCACCAGAGGATATATTTATTCAGACAATGAATTACAATACCATGCTGACAGTTTAGAAAAAGGCACTTTCTTCTACATAAAGCCAAAATGGTAGAAAGACAGGGTCACTCTGCATGTTGCCTCTGTTTGGGCCAATTTTGTGTATTTGTAGGGCTGGATGTACTCACATGACAAAAGAATCAAATTGCCAAGAGCTGGAGCAGTCCCTCTGATCATTAAGTGATGGAAATTTTGGATTATTCTTAATATAAAAACCATTCACATCTTCCTTTTGAACATATGTACCAACAGGGGACATGCAGCCCCTTTATTATTTTCTCTTTGCTGTCTCTCTTGTGGGAACTTCAATTCTCAGGTTGACTGATTCTTCAGTAATTAATAGTTTGAAATTCTTTATACATCTCAGCAGCCATCCTGACTCAGGAAACAACCAGCTCTTCTAAATGGATTGTTTAGGCAAGGCAGTTGTATCAATCACCCATGAAAACATGTCCTGTTTTTCCTAACCATATTTCTCATTTGGACTGCTGAACATGCTTGGAGGACAAGAATGGAGCAGCTAAGGGGCAGCACAGAGGCCAGATAGGTCAGGCTGGATTCCTCCCTCCATCTCTACAGTGGTGGAATCAATCTACTTGACTTAGACACAGGACTTTACAACCAAAAAGGCATTAAAAGGTGTGTATGTGTTTTGCACAGATGGGAAAACAGACAGAAAAAGGAAGGGATATAATTAGATGTGTCTTCTTAATTTAATTCAACTGAAACTATAGATTCTTGCTGCAAAAAAGCCAGGACCCACATTTTCAGGCATCGAAGGCATGCAGATTTCACTGATGTCTGCAAGATCGCCAAGAACAGAGAAAATCCTGCAAGGCTGGGCAGTTACCTTTGGCCTTTCCCATCCAGCAGTACTACCAAACAGTGTAGAAAAGAACTTGCAAAAATATTTGCTGTTGTTCCATCAGTGACCTACCAGGCAGACTGAAAAGAGCATTACTGTTGTGACCAGTTGCTGAATTTTCCTGAAGAATTATTTCCAGCATTAATAGGCTGCTGAACAATTTTTCCTTAGTTTCATTATGTATAATGATACATCTTTGCAAGATAGCTATTCCGGTGAAACAGTACCAAATGGGTTAGTGCTTGAGTCAGGATCAAAGAAAATCCAACTGAATTACATTTGCCACAGTCTCCAAAGTAAGAAAAAGGACCATGGATCTGCTGAAACAGTGACTGGATTGCGTCTGAGTCCTCCCCCACCTATGGCACCACCACCCACCTGCAAAACACCAGTGAGAATAATTGTTACCCTGGCAGTGCTCATAAAACAAATTAATAAGAACCTCTAGAAGTACCTGGTGCTTTGAAGGAGCTATTACAGAATTCAGCTGGGATATGTGCTAAGCTTTGAATTGATCTGTCTCTGTGAAAAAGCTGAAAAAACTAAATAGATTTACTGACTCCCTGAGACTGAAGTGAACTGACATGACCTGTGGATCTAAACAGCTCTGTCCCCCTGAAATTAATGCTGATGCTCTCCCTCCTTCCTGGCTACACTAACATTTGTGCTTAGTTTTGACAAAAGTACAAAACAGAAATAATTTTGGCAAACCAGTGATTCTTCTGAATACTGCTTCTCATCAACAATCTTTAATATGCTTTTTTGACTGATTGGTAACTAAGAAGCAGACTGGAGTCTTGCAAGTCTGCCTTGTGGTCTGTTCTCATTTGCTTTTATTTACCATTTTATTACACCAAGCTGGGTGCTTAAATTATAATTTTGATGCTTAAGATGGTTTTCTTTGATTATTTTTAATCTAGCTGTTCATATGTTGTGCCCACTTCCTAACATTTCTATAGAAACACTATCAATTTAATGTAAAATTATATATAGTAATAAAATGAATAATGTTAGCTTGCTACTTGCATATCATTTTCATGTTAACTGATCAGCAAATTAACAGCAAATCCAGCGAGACTCCTGTAAGGATTCATGTTTCTTAGAAATACATGTTGCCAAGAACATTCTCAAGTGAGGTGGAAGTGAATGGCTGCACTTAAAAAATCTTTGTTCCAGCCAAAAAAAAAACCCCAAAACAATCAGCCCCTGATTGTTTCAAGACTTCATATAAATATTTTAACATCTCTTTGCTTGCTTTCTGCTGCTTGAGCCTGTACATTTTGTTCTGGCTGTATTTTCACTTTCTCCTATCATGGAGGAGAGACTTTTAAAAACAGAAAGGGCGAAGTTATTATAAATATACAAGAAATAAAATTTCCTAAACAACACCAACTGGAAACTAGGACCAACACCATAATGTTCAACATCAGAAGAATCAACAGACTCTTGATATCTCAAAGTATGATATTTACTCTTGCTAGAAAAAGAGTGATGCTTAGAGAGAAATAACTGTTTGTCAGATAGTAGATGTCAATGCATCCCACTAAAAACCCAGAAAAACAGAACTCACAAGGCAGAAAAAATGTCTAGGTTTTTTCCTACACTGTTACTGTGGCATTAGGAGCCAGTCAACTGAGGGAAACATGTTTTCCTATACATATTCTGAATTTTAAAATTTAAACACTTTTTTTATATGCTCCAAGAACATGTGGGGTAAACTAACTGTGAACAGCAGCAATATCTTCATATCAAATATGATCAAATTTCAGACTTTCAACATTCCTTTTTCTTTTTCCTTTTCTGTGTATCAAAGCAAGGAAGCTTTTATGTGCTGCACATAAAAGAAGGGAATTTCTAAGCCAGGATATAGTCCTCAGTCAACTGTTAATCAGTGAATACTCATATGTGACCCTCCAAATTTCTGCTTTTGGATGAGGAAGAGAGAGTGACATATACCATGAAAGCAGATCCCTGAAGGTACAAAATTTGAAACGTTGGTGAGAGCCTTAAAAGCCAAATCCACTTTTCACCCATAAGAGTGAAAATAATTTTTCATTCCAAGGTAATTTTCCACATGGTCATTATGAGCATCTCTATGGCTGCTCCACAATGTTACTCTATATTTAGGCCATTTCTTATATTTAGGTGCACTGGGTGCATTTCATGCATTTATGCCATCTAAATACTGATGTGGGGAGATAATTTTTCTTCCATCCTCCCCTTCCAAAGAAAGTGAATCCACTGAAGTCATGTCACTTTGTCCATAACTGTATAATTGTGAGCCTTCATATATGCTGCAATTCACATCTAAGCACCTCAGAAAATAATTTTTTGATTGGCTTATTTTGCTTCTGTTTGTGTCCCCAGGTGTTGCTGGACAGCATCTGAGCTTCTTTCAGTTGAAATAATTTCTGAGTTGTGCTCCTAGAGCACCCCAAGCACTCCCACTGGTGGGTGTTCAGTCTTCAGAGCCAGAGTGGTGCAAGTCCAAATTAACCATCCTGAAATAAATTTAAGGTTTTTAAACAGTGCTTTGATGATGTCTTAGACAGCAGCTTCACCCAGATAACCATATCTAATACCTCCTCACAGTTCATTACTGTGTCAGTTTATCTATTCCCTTTCAGAGCCTATTTTTACTTATGACCTCCTTTAAGAAGCCCAACTGTGAAGTTGCACTTGCTATTAACCAGTGTGTTCTCTTTGTTACAAACCTATGCCATAGTAATTTAGCTGGTTTCTACCTGTGGCATGGATTGTGAGAAGGAAAGAATTCTTTCCTCTTTTGTCACATCCACTCTCGTTGTCATTCCAAACTGAAGTCCCTTTTAAAGCCTTTCCTCCTCCTAAAGCAGTGCAATTGTCCTTGTTGTCTTTCTCAGTTCAGTTTCAAGTTGTACACCACTCTTTGGGAGACAGGGTGACCTGATCCACACACACTATTCCACATGTTGTTTTATTAGAGACAAACAGCCTGTTAGAAGCAAACAGTTTCGTCAGCCTGTATTGCTGGAGAAAACCTCATTTGGTGTTTATTTGCTGCACTGGTAACTCTGGCAGCACCACAGCACTTTGACATCAGATTTCAAGAGAATATAGGGAAAAAAATCTCAAAGCCTGAAATAAGAAAGAGGCAGAGGCACAAACACAAGAGGTTGTCTGCATAACCTGATGATTAAAAGATATAGGGAAAGCCAGAGAAGAGTTGGAAGGCAAAGTGGTGGATTTGTAGTCCTAGGATCATCTCAATATGCATGATAACTAATTGCCAAAGTTGCAAGTGATTGAATTAATTTATCCATTAAAAAAATTTCTGGTGAACAAGCTTTCTATGCCACATAAATAACTTTTAATTAGAGAAAGTCTCAGCACTGAAACCCCAAATTATGTGCTAGAGAAGGTGACAAGCAGTGAACTTGACATTCAACCTTACTGAAATGCTTTAAAAACAAGATACTGCAGCAGCAAAAATATTATGGGACTGACTGGAGGAGAGAAATTATCTTTTCCAAACTCACGTATTTTCATTAAGTGCATGATTCTGCCCTTTTATGGAAAACAGGATCTTTGTCATTACATTCAAGACACAGCAGTTAAAAATGTCTTCTCAGGAACATTTTCAAATCCTAACTTCTTACGGAAAAGAGGTTTATAAGTCACCTATATGAGAAGTTCAAAATGCATTTCTGTGCTTTCTCCTGCTTTGTCACAAGTAACTCACCCTTGTTCTGCAGCTGAGATGAGTGTACTTTAAGCATTATCAAGACCTCTCTGAAGCTGCTTTAGAAGTTGCTACTTGATGCTGACTATAAGCAAACGTTTATGTGCATCTTTTAAAGCTACAATTTAAGATTAAAATTGCAGCCATTACCGCTCTAATTCTGAAGCGTCATTTCACAGATAAGAATAATAACTTTTCACCTAAACTTTCTGAAGGATTATGTACTGAGTATTTCCCAGATGTTGCAAACTTTCAGAACACCTTCAAGTGGACCTGTTTTCAAATTCTCATCTTCATTTGCAGTTCTTGTGTATGAAAAGGTGTACATGGATGATAATGTCATAAGAGGTACAATAACAAATACAAGGACAATAGTTAAAGATTAATGTGATCATTTACTGTGTCCAGTTCCAGTTCCTACAATTGAAAAAAGACATGAACGGACTGTCTGAAGAGGACCACAGAGATGTTCAAAGGGCTGGAGAACCTGCCCTGTGAAGGAAGGTAGAAGGAGATAGTTCACCCTGAAAAAGAGAAGGCTCAGTCTTCTGAGGGAGATTCATCAGACTATTTCAATAGTTAAAGGGAAGCTACAAAGAGGATGGGAGTGTCTTCACAAAGGCACCACAAGGAGAGGAGGTCAGCAGGCTGTGCAAGTTGTACAAGAAGAGGTTTCAACTCCTTATAACAAAGACATTTTTTACAGTGAGAATGATCACACACTGTAACAACCTCTGCAGGGGTGCGGTGGAGCCCCGTCACGGAGGGGTTTCAAGCTGTGATGAGGCTGGGTGTTACACAATTGCATCGAGGCTGCCTGGTTGGACCAGCTGACCTCTCAAGGTCACCAGTCAGGGCTTGCTGTGGGACTGTCATGATCCGCCAATGCCGGCAGGAGTCGTGATGGCCTGTTTTGTGATCTCAGGGTGCAAAAGACACAGCAGGGGACAAGATCAGTTTATGCTCCAGCAATAGTACACTTCATTAGGTGCACACAATATGTGATAGAGGGAGAAAGAAGAGTGGGGGCGGGGGTGGATTATAGCTACCAACGGAGAAGACGAAGTCCTCGTGGTCCTCAACAGCGGCCAGTAGACAATCTTCTGTGCGTCGGGGAGATCTCAAGTTTTGGTTAGCTCGAGGGTCTCTCTTTATGGTCCTTTTTGAAGCGGGAGGCATTGGGCCAGAGGTGGAGGCTACACAGGTGCAGGTGCAGTTGAAGGAACAGGGCGAAGTGCTCTGGTGGTTGTTACAGAACAAATGTCCACTCAGTAGAACAGCACGGACAAGTACTGCAGCAAGCACAGTCAGTGTGGTGTGACCAGTCCATTGTTCCTGTGTGGGTTCCCACCCTTGGTCCAGCAAGCACACCTGCAGGCAGCCCTCAGCAAACATCCCACCTTGGCCAAGTAGGATTTTAGGATTTCAGTCCCATTTCTTGGGTCCCAGTCTCTGTCCTTGGCAAAGGTCACGAGGCAGATGAGGGATCTTTGGACCATCTCTTACAGGGACTAGAGAAGGACCAGGAGCTGAAGTGTCCCTGCTCATGTTTAATGTGGTGATCAGATCCCTGGAGAGTTCAGAGATCCAAAACAGGGTCACCCAAGGCCAACCAAGGCTCCTCGTACTGAGACATGTGATATTTACAAAAGTCTCTTGCTTTCCCAGTGGGGTCTCTGGGAGGACAGAGGGATAGACAATAGCACTATAAAGATGTCTTTTCTCTTCATGCCTGGCTGAATTTTTTCTGTTGTTTTTCTATGTGGAAATGAGGTTTTTGAGAGAACTCATTAAACCTGCTTTCTCCAGCTGTGTGCATGGTTAGCTCAGCACTAACTCAGCATGGAAACTGCCTCTCCTTTTATTTCCATGCTGCAGCTCTGGGAGAAGGC